>WXYE02117571.1:0-35178 GCA_011319275.2 Echinosphaeria canescens | reverse complement strand
GAAAGAGAAAAAAAAAGGGGTGGGGGGTGGGGGATTCTAGGGGGTGGGCATAATATTATATCTTCGAGCGTAGCGAGGTCGGGGGTCTGGGGGGAACCCCCAGAAAAAGGCCGCTACGAAGACTCGGCTTCGCTTTGCACCTACAGGACCTACAAAGTCGGACTTGTACTACTATATTCGAGACTGTTACTGTACCTTCGTTGTCCAGAGACTGGAAGCGTTGATTCGATCATGGCGTTCTGGCAGGTATCTAGGTGGCCTTGTAGTGGGGGGCCCGAGCATAACACGGCCAATGAGAGGGACTGAATGAGGGAGGGGTTGAATAATTCCGTTCCAGGCTTACGACGGATGGGCTGGAGTCGGTGGTGGGAGCATCTATTTCAAGCCAACCTCCCTAGATACCCAAGTCTCTCTAGACACCTAAGCAAGCCTATATCATGCTATGTCGTCCAACCCAGCGAGAGCTGCCGTTGTGCAAGGCAAAACCGATCGATTATTCACCGGCCCGCCCTCAGCATAGACAGCAGCATTGCCGCCTCCGTGTCCTCACAGCCACTACCACGCGAGAGGCCCTCCCCATGCCTCATGCTGTAGTTTCTGTTTCTGTTGTTGTTGTTGTTGTTGTTGTCAGCCCCGCTGTCACCCCTCCTGTCATCGCCATCCGCGGCCCAGGAGGGCGGAAACTCGAGCCTCTCCTGCAGCGGGTCGGCGAAGAAGAAGGCGTTTCCCAGGGGCAGCGAGAGGCGGCGCGGCGTCGGGGCCGCGATGGGCGTGCTTGGAGGCTGCCCGATGCGCGGCCGCACGTCGTACGCCGGCTCCATGGCGAGCATCCTAGCCTGCCACGGCTCGAGATGATGGTCTCTGACGAGCTGCTGTTGCTGTTGCTGTTGCTGTTGCTGTTGCTGTTGCTGTTGCTGCAGCGCCCCGTGTCGCGGGTCCGGCGATAGCCTTGGCGGGCCGTGCCTCTCGTGGCGGGATTCCTCATTAGAGGCGACTTCACAGTGCTGGAAATGAGGCAGCCGCTCGTTACGGAAGGATGTCGCGACGGGTAACAACAAGCCTATCGGCGGCAGGCGAGGAGGCAGTGACGGCTGGTTAGCAGGCTTTTGAGGGCCGAGCTTGCCAAGATTGGCCTCCACCGGCGTCGGGATGGCAGATGTGAGTCCGAGCGTCGCGGGTTTCGTGTTCTCATCGGTCCTCCCGCTCGTGTGCGCATTGTTCCTGGTCGTATCTGAGACCGGCTCCTGTGAAGTTGCAAGGGGCAGTTTCCTCCCCGCCTTCCCTCGCTTCTTCTTGGGGACCTTGGAGTCGGTTTGCCGGACGCCGAGGTCGCGATCGCGAGGCGGGGTGCCCACGTCGTTGTCTTCGAATGACACCAACGTCTCGACGCCTTTGACCATTTTCCAAGCCGCCCGCTTTCGCTGGCGCGATTTTACCGCAGCGGAAATAGACTGTGCCGGCTCGGAGAGTGGTGGCGCGGACGAGCTTGTTGGAACGATGGCGGGGGGCGAGAAAGAGTCTGTTTGCAAAGACGCAGATAACGACACGGGAGCAAAGGACTCCTCGATCGGCGAGGGAATGGGAGCAGACATTGGCCAGCCGACCTGTTCTACAAGCAGCGCAGTCACCTGGCTCGACTTTCCATCGGCGGTATGAGATATGGGTAAATCCGAAACGGGAGGGGGAGGAGTGAGAGTGGGCGCCGTAGAAATCTCCCGTGAGAGGCTTTTTCTTGATCGGCCACGGCCCATTCTCTTGATGCCGTCCGCAACGGCTTCGATCGTCGGCAGGCCGTCCGTCTCCCCGCTCATGCGCTTCAGATCCTGCAATATCTTCCACAAGAAATACGCGTCGTTGGCTTTGCTGCCACGAGCCTTCCGGGGCCGCTTCAGAGTGGGCTTGGTGAGTCCGCCATCTTTCCCCTTTGGCCCTTCCCCCTTGGCCGACTGTCTCCTGGATGCATGGGGATTCTTCGGTGGGCGGGCTCGACCCTCGACCTCCGGCGTCGCCGTGTGCGTCTGTTGTGCCAATTCAGCAGCGCCCTGGCCTGCCGTGAGCCCAAGGCCTTCTGTCGTTTGGGTATGCAACTCCGGCTCGTCCGCTGTTGGTATCGTTCCCGGGCTCCCTGTTCTTTCGAGCTCAGCGCCAGCGGGATGACATGTCGTCGACCCGGATGTATTTGGAGTCGAGTCTTCCTCTTCCCTCTCTCTTTTCCGACTCTTTCTTCGCCCGCCAACGCCACCGCCACCGCCGCCGCTCTTCCGCTGGCTCCTGGCCTTCACGCCGCCCTGATGCCCCTCACTCTCGGGGGGTATTCGACTCCCAGGGGGCAGCCACAGCGCGGGTTTTCGCTGCTTCAAGTCCTCTATAAATTCATCCACAGCCATCTCCACCCAAAAGTCCAGGACATCGCTCCAGACCCTTCCAGGATTCGTCCAGTTGACAAATACGACCATGCCTCCCCTGTTGTGGACCGCTTTCGAGAACTCGCGGACGAGCACCTTGAGCCCATGCACGTGGAGGCTGGTGCCCATGATGAGGAGCATGTCGGGCTGCAGCGAGAGGTCATGCTGCACAATGGGGCCGATGAGGTGCGCCTGCGGGTGCTCCTCGCCGTACAAGACAATGTTGGGCCTCAGCCTTCCGACCCCGAGTGCGCGCTTCCCACGCTCCTGGCGTGCGGCCGCGGCGCCTGCGCAGTGCGGGCATGCGGGCTGCTTGCCCGCCATGGTGATGGCTTCGAGCGCGGCGTCCCAACTCACAGTGCGTGCGCAGAGAAAACAGCGCAATGAATCGAGCGAACCGTGCAGCATGACACATTCGACGCCGCGGTTGGGCGTAGCCAGCGTCTCAGAGGCTGCTGTTGTTGGAGTCATGCCCTGGAGCTCTGAGGGGACGGCCGGTCCGGCATCATTGGTGGGGATGTCAGATACAGTCCCGGGTACCGGGTCGGGGTTGGTGGACGCGCGCCGCTGAAGATCGGGCGCGGCTCGTTCTTGGTCTGCTGGGGACTTTGAAGGGCAGACCATCTGATTTGTGGTGACTGGCTGATTGGCGATTTGCTTGATCGGCAAGCTACCAGCTGGTGGTTCGTGCGGCCTGAGGATTCCTGATGTATCGATGTCTGGACAAGGATCCACGGCTTCAGGAGCGGAGTCTTCCTTGCCTGGATTATCTCCCCCGTGGCCATGGCCATGGCCTTGGCCGTCTTGCCCGCGCCCCGCGTCTTCATCTTGATGTCCTCCGCAAGGACCCTTGCCTTCTGAGCCACTGCTTGTTTCTTGGCGCTGATGCTGGCACTCCACCGCCTCCTCGTCCCCGTCTGGTTGCGCTTCGCGGCAGCGAGACGGGGATCTGGCTCCTCCTGCATCTCCTGTCCCGGCATCTCCTGTCCCGGCATCTCCTGTCCTGACTCCTGCTGCTGCTGCTGCTGCTGCTGCTGCTGCTGCTGTTGTTGTCGCTGCTGCCGCCGCGGCATTTGCCCTTGCTCGTGACGCGCGGAGTCCGGCGCGGGCGGAGAAGCGATAGCGGCTTCCGGCGCCGAGAGCGAGCTGCGTGGAGAGGCCGCTTCTCTCGTGCAGGTCTTCGACATTCTGGGTGTACAAGCGCACGAGGGCGTTTCTGTCGCGCATCACACGGATGAAGTCGTGCGCGCTTGTCGGGTGCACCTGGTGGGTCTTTTGCCGCAGCGTGGTGGTGAAGGTGTAAAAGACGGACGTTTTGACGGGGTCGGCCCAGATCTGGGCGTCAAAGAGGTCCTTGCCCTTGAGATTATTCGGGAGCGAGGCGCGGCCTGAGGCTGAGGCTGAGGCCGAGGAGGCGAAGGATGATTGCGAGAATAGGCGCGGGGTAGATGTGCCTGAGGGATCTTTACACGAGGATTGTGAGGATGAGGTGGAATCGATTATCGAGGAATCTTCGTATGGGTCGAAGAGAAGCGGTGGCGGGGAGGAAAGTGGTGACGAGGTTGCAAAACGCGAATCCTCAGGCTGCAAGAATCGATGGGGGGTTTGGCGTCGCCGAGAATTGAAAGCTGTTTGCCGTGGCAAAGACGGAACCGCGGCAGCTCCAGCGCCGGCGGAGGGGTTTTCGTCGTTGGAAATACCACAGCTATCACTGCCAGCCCCAGCAGTTATGCACTGCTCCGAGGGAGGCCCGGGCCCAGGCCCCAGCCCATCCATAGCATCCATCTCTCCGGGCGCAGCACTGCTGTGCTCCGGAGCGGGTGGCAGGCCTGGGGTACGTGATTCTCCGGGCGACGACGGCTCCTCAACTTTGACCATGTCAGGAGCGACCTGGTCCTGGTTCCCCCCATTCCCCAGCGCACACACGTCGTCGTCGTCGTCGTCGTTTACAACGCGGTCAAGGGAGCCGTGCTCAGGCGCAAGACTAAGCCGGGAGCCTGTTTGTGACGCAGGTTCAGAACTGCGCATGCCGCCCACGAGTTTCCTCCTCTTCGCAGGCCTGTGCTGATCATGGTCTTCTGTATCGGACGACGAGGTAGAAAGGGTACGGTTGACCGCATCGTTGCTGCCAGTCGCGTCTGCGGCGCTGAAGCGGGCTTGTATGAGGGAATAGAGGCCATTCCCGGACCGGAAATCGGGTATGCCAGATGATGTAGAGATGCCTAGAGCGGGCGGGACTTTTGATTAGATATCGAAGTCTAACCAGAGAGAGGGGTGAGGGGTAAGGAGGAAAGTACCAGCTCCTGTCACCACCACCAGCCTCCGCGTCTTCGAGAGGGCCTCGGCAACATCTCGCAACAACGACTCGTTGGCCGGACCGACATGGGCGGTCGGCATCCTCCTGGTACCGGGCGCTGGGAGCCGGGGGAACCGGGGGCGGCAGGGAGGGAAGGAGACGATGCGATTCGCGCGGGCGCCGTGCCGCGCGGGCTGTTGAGTGCTCGGCCTGCGAGGAGGATCATGGGTCTATTATTGGCGCAAACAATCACTCAACACGGCGGGGACAAGAATAACGGCGACAGTAGTTATCCCGGATGCCGAGGAAGAAGGAAGGGAGACGATTGAGCAGAGAGACGAGTCATTCCCGCGAGGGTGGTTGGATGCGGTGATGTTAAAGACGTCCGAAGGCACAGACGGAGGTACATACGTACATAAACGCGCTCCGGGGAGAATGATGCGAGAACGCGCTAGCCGAATGGGAAATGCCAAATGGGGAAAGGGGAGCCACGGAATCAATCCCTGGCGCCATGTGGCTTTGCGGCCAAGTGATCAGCCAAGATCTGTGCTTCGAGTCCTCTACAATCCATGTTTGTCGGTCGGCCTTGCACCTTAAGAGCATGCCACATGCCATGCCACATGCCATCATTCAGTCGTGTTTGCTAAACCAACGAACCGTATGCGCAAAATCAATTCCCGTTTTCCGCAAAAGGAACAGGCCAAGAGTCTCGAGTGAACCGTCTGTTCGTTGGCCTGATGTATAAACCCACGGCCGGCGCCGCTGTAAGTGGCCAGCCTGGCAAGTAATGGACACAAGCAAATGCAGTCCGACCACCACAATTTATTTTCATAGTACTCAATAACATCATAGAAGAACGGCTACCCCGGGATTCTAATAAAAGCCTTTCTGCTCTTCGAGGAGCTTGCGACGAGCCCGGGGGTCTGAGGGGAACCCCCAGGAAAAAAAAAAAAAAGTAAAAGGTAGAGCTTTCTTTTTCCTGGGGGTTCCCCCCAGACCCCCGGGCCTCGTCGCAAGCTCCTCGAAGGGCAGAAAAAGGAAGTCAAAAGGGCTTGTGGTTATTAAGAAGAAAAAGAAGAAAGAAAAAGAGAAGACGAGGATTTGCTCAATATTGGTTTTACAGGAAATTGGTATTTGAAACGAAGCCTCAAATCTGGAGACGAAGGCGAAGCTTTGAAGCCTGCTTCTTGACTGGCGTTTTCCTCCGAGTTTCTCGCCTTCTGATTAGTCAGAATTTTCGCGCGAAGAAAAGGAAATGAACGCTTAGTAAGCTGGGTTATTAAAAGAATAAGAAAAGAAGAAGAACTTCCCTCCTAATAATAATAATAATAAAGATGAAAAAAAAGAAGGGGGGGGGGGGGATCTATGAAGTCGAACCTGTATTATATATTATATCTTCGAGCGAAGCGAGGTCGGGGGTCTGGGGGGAACCCCCAGATAAAGGCTGTTACAGGGACTCGGCTTCGCTTCACGCCTCCAGGACTTACATGTATATGTATTCTGTTGTAGTAAAACTGCATTCGCTTGTGTCCATTACCTCTGTTAGATACTAGACCTTTGAGGATTCGATCGCTATGATCGAGCACGTGTTTGCCATTCAAGTTGAGCACAAAATCTTAATTCTGTGATATTCGTTGACGCTTCGATGGTTGAGCTTCTGTGTCGTAAATCAGAACATGTTCCTCCATGTCGTCCTGGGTGCCAAACACGCACTGAGCTGGCCAAGATCGTCGCCTCGTTGGCATCCTTCTGAATCCCCGGAATTATGCCAACGAATGGTCCTCATGCAACTACGACGCTGCTAAGCAGTCACTGCCATCTCCGCCCCTTTCCTCTAAAGTTGCCCCTGTTCCCACCGCCGCCCCCGCCGGCACCCGCACCAGCGCCCATCTGCTGGTCGTAGCCGCCGTACCCCTGGCCCTGCCCGCCCCCGAACCCGCCGCCAAAGTTCTGCCCCTGCCCGCCCTGGCCCGCGGGGCTTGCCCCCCCGGCGGGGTTCTGCATGCCCGCGAACATGGCGGCCATGGTTGCCGGGTCCATCTGGGCGGACGCGTCCATTTGCCCGCCGCCGCCGCCACCGCCTCCGCCGCCGCCGCCGCCGGCCATGCCCATCATTTGCTGGAGCATGGACTGCATCTGGTCGCCGCCCGCGCTGCCGGGCGGGTTGCTGCCCGGGGTGGCGCCGGGGGCGGAGGCGCCGCCGCCGCCGGGCATGTTGCCGGGCATCATGCCGCCCATCATCATCATCATGTCGTCCATCATCTTCTTGTTGCTCTGCGCGACGGCATCCTGGCTGAACTCGCTGCGGAGCGCCTCCTGCTTCTGGGCGTAGAGCGCCCACGTGAACTCGTCAAAGCCGTAGTTGAAGTAGTCGGAGAGATCGGCGCCGGGCTTGCGCCAGGGCTTGCTGTTGTCCGGGAGGTCTGCGGGCCCGGGTCAGCTGAGGCGCAGGGCGCGAGGTAGGTGGGGGGATGAATGAAGGGCATGGGAGGCAGAGCTATGGGGCTTGGAGACAGACCTTCGTCAATATTGACTTGTGTGATGGCTTTGCCCGTTGGCTGGTGTATGGGGATGACGGTGACGTTGACCTTGGAGGTGGACATTGACGCCACATCAGGAGCCTGAGCAGACGGTTCCTTCTTGGCCGGTGCTGGAGCGGCCCTGACTATGGTGTCGGTTGCGATGGACCGTTGGGGTATGTTTCTGATCTCACTATATCGAGTTTGCCTGAACACAGAGTAAGTGATGAGCAGTAGAGCAGTAGAGCACCAACGAAGAGCGGGAAGGAAGCCAACATACGATATTGGAGCAGGCTTGGTGCCGTCTTTGCGGTCTGTCACGATCTCGACATCCTGCCCCATCGCCGTCACCGATCAGCAATGCACATATGAGACTGTGGGTAATGGTGTGAGATGGTGTGAGATGTATAAGATGGTGTGAGATGTATGAGATGGTATGAGAGATGTTATGAGAGGTGTTATGGGACGGGCTATGTATGAGATAGAGCCTGTAATGTGTCTGGCTGGCTATACCGATTCGTCATCCTCGTCCATTTCACCTCCCTCGTCCTCCTCTTCGCCTTCTTCTAGATCGTCTTTCGCATTCTCAGACGCGGGCTTCGCATCGGCCACAGAGGCTTCAGCTGGAGCAGATGCGTCCTTGGTTGCTGTCTCGGGCTCATCGGGAGCATAGAAATCGTCCTCTTCATCCATATCCATTCTGATCGACTGGCCGTCCTACTGAGTATATGCAGTACCAGCTTGAAGTTGGATCTAGATTTGATCGGATGAGTGAGTGAGTCCCTTTTTGAGTCAGCTAAGGAGATATTCGCGACTTCCAGTTTCTTAACTAGCAAGTCGCAAGCCAAGAGAGGAACGGTGGGTCTAGTGGGTCTAGTAGGTCCGGCGGGTCCGGCTCAAAGTTGCACCCACCCTATTAGGAAGGCGGTGAATTTCCATCGCGTCAGAGCCAGGCGCGACGTTCCTCAGCAGCGGCAGAACGTGAAGCTTGAGGCGCTGTCGACACCAGAAACTTTTGGTAACGTGAACGCGAAAACACCACACAGATCATCTGCTTCGATCCATCAAACCACGTCGATCGCGCAGGCGACTCCCACACAGGACACCATGGCGTTCGGCGGGTCAGGTCTCAGCATCAACACGGGTTCAGCCAATGCATTGTGAGCACCCCGGCAGGGCGTAGTTTGGCGCGGTTTTGGCGCGGCTTTTTCGCGACTGAGACATGCATCAACGGCCTACTGACAATGCATTCCCGTAGTGGCAACCCCAACCAGCCGCCCGCGGGCAGTGGCTTCTTCAGCAGCACGGGCCAGCAGCAGCAGCAGCAGCAGCCCGCAGCCCAACAGCTCACGGGTCTGTTCGGCAACGCGACAGCCCAGCAGCAGCCGCAACAGCAGCAGACCGGAGGCTTCTTTGGCGCGCCAACGACGACAACAAACACAAATGCGGGAGGCAGCGGACTTTTCGGATCTACGACCACACCGGCCACAGGCACAGCGGGAACAGGTGGGAGTTTCTTTGGGCAACAGCCCCAGCAGCAGCAACAGCAGTTACCGCAGCAACAGCAGCTGCCACTGCCACAGCAACAACAGCAGCAACAACAGCAGCAGCAGCAGGCAGGCAGCATATTTGGCAACAGGCCAGCAGGATTGACGGGAGGTTTCTTTGGATCTACCACAACACAGCCATCCCAGGCAACGTCTGGAAACCTGTTCGGCGCACCTGTCCAAGAGCAGCAGCAGCAGCAGCAGCAGCCGCAGGTGACCGGCAGCCTGTTTGGAAGCACTCTCCCAAATCCAGGCACCAGCAGTCTCTTCGCAGGGAACAGACCTCTCGGAGGGAGCATACTGTATGTTGCATACAAACCTTGTGTTCACGGAACTCACCATGAGCTTGTCAACCCACTAAACCTGAATCCGACAGAGGCGGCAGCCAGTCCAACGTGCAGCCTCCCAATCTATTCGGCCAGAGCACAGGCATGGGGTTGACTATGGGCCAACCCACATCGGGCCTGGGCGCAAGCCAGCAAGTCATCCCCGGCGTGCGCATCGACGTGTCCAACATCCGGCCCACCACGCGCTTCAACGACCTGCAGGAGGATCTCCAGCGCAGCATCTCCAGAGCCGACGAGATGATCCAGACCCTGATCAAGGACAAGGACGCAGTTGAGGCCTTTATACCCCGGCACGGCGAGCAGCTGGCCAGCATCCCGGCCGACGTCAGCTTCGTCGCCCGCAAGGCCGAGGGCGCCGAGGCTGCCCTGCGCGAAGACCTAGATGCCGTCAGCCAGCTGCGAGACCTCGTCCGGAAGAATGCCGGCAATGCGCTTCTGTCGTTCAGGGTCATTGAGAACCTGCGCCTGCCTCCGCTCTACCACCAAGCAGGGTTGTGGTCCTCGACACGCACGCCCCCGACGCAGCAGGTGGCCTCGCAGCCGGGCCGCGACACGAGCGGTGCCTCTGGCTCCGGGCCGAAGGCTGGTGGGGCCGGTGCTGGGGCCGGTGGCGTCTCGCTGTTGGATGGCGACCTGGGCGGCAACACGGATCTGATCGGCTACTTCAACAAGACGGCGGCCGAGATGGACGAGACCATGAAGCGGTTCGAGCGCAACCTGGGCGAGATCGAGGTGCACCTGCACGGTGTGCAGAAGGCCATGCTGGAGCAGCTGCAGCGGGTCGCGGGGCAGACTGGAGACGGAGGAACCGGCGGCGGCTCACAGGACCGCATTGCCGAGCTGGCGGCCGTGCTGCGGGATTTCGAGGGGGGCATTCTGAAGGTGGCAGGTGTGGTTGGCAGCGCGAGGGAAGGTGTGACGTCGCTGCAGCTGGGTGATCTACTGGGAAACGGGAATGGTATGCGTTGATGGCATGTGTTGCCGCTAATCTAACGATTGCATGCATGGAAGGGGGGGGGGAGTGAGCGACCGAGATTTGCACGAAATACAACACATCTTCATCTCGTACTGTCATGGTGCCAGCTTAAAAGGATAGCAAAGGCCTAATAATACCCAATCATCAGAGCGAGTGAACCTGGAGCAGACAGGCACTCCGGTGGTCATCCAACTGTCTGCCAAGTGCTTCTTTGTTGAGCACTTGGTCCAGTTGCCTTTGAGCTACTAAGACCTGCCAAACCTAATTTCAGCCGTCAGACTTCACGATGCCTTGTCGTTCCGAAAAGGCCGGTTTATCTGTTATATCCAGTTCTATCTTCACAGGAACTTAGACAGAAGTTCCCATACCCTGCCTGCCTAGGTTACCAATCACAAAATAAATACATATATCCTAGCGTCAGTCCATGCTCGTTTTACTAACCCAGAATAGATCTTCGAGCGAAGCGAGGTTGGGGGTCTGGGGGGAACCCCCAGGAAGAAGAATGTTTAAAAAGGTAGAACGGTCTTTTCCTGGGGGTACCCCCCAGGCCCCCGACCTCGCTGCGCTCGAAGCAGAGTCGATAGTGTATACAAGGACCAAAATCGCGTAAAAGGTACTGTATTATAAAATGAGAATCAAATATATAGGGTCAATAAAGAAGCGTGTACGGACCCAAAGGGAGATAAAGGATCTGTATGTTTATTTTGTGATTGGCACTGTATCTGATCTGCCTTCATTGAGGGCTGCCCAACAACCACTCCAAACATAAATCTTTGTAGTCTTTGTCTCTGCGATTGCACCCATCCATCCACCTGGCCACGGGGCATATATTTCCATTGAGACTCAGAGCTTGGTCAGGCGAGATACTCAGCGAGCCACAACAGACAGGCGCCCTTGTCTACCCCTACATCCATGACGAGGACTCTGAGACTTTATTCTCGACTCTTGGTTTGGCTTCTTGACAGCATGCTTGGTGGTCTCCACCTCGGAATAATGGGGCCAGTGTGTTCAAACCGAGGACCTGATCAAGAAGCTCCTGGAAGCAGGCAGGTACAGTGCCAATCACAAAATAAACATGCAGATCATAGGGTCTTTGCACCAGTTACTTTCGAGCGAAGCAAGGTCGGGGGTCTGGGGGGTACCCCCAGAAAAAAAAAGAGAAAAAAAGTTAGAAGGTAGAGCCTTCTTTTCCTGGGGGTACCCCCCAAACCCCCGACCTCGCTTCGCTCGAAAATACCATAGTAATAATATAATCGGGGTTAATAAATCAGCATGTACGGACCCTAGGATCTACTTGTTTATTTTGTGGTTAGCACTGTAGAAGCAAGCCCCCTTTCACCCTTCCACGCCCCTCCCTGCCCCAGTGCCCCAGCAGCCCGGCTTTAATACTCATGTATGCCGGCGGGTCGGAGGGTTGGTAGTGGTGGTGGCAATGGTGGTACTCAAACGTCTGCAACACGGTTCCTAGAACAGCGCATACGAGATGGTCCGGTACTCCTATCTTATGAACACACTGTTTTGAGCCCAGCGAGGCCGGGGGTCTGGGGGGAATCCCCAGAAAAAAAAAACAAGCTTGATTCAGCTTCCCGGTGCTTGTGATTTGGCAAGAAACAAAGAAAGAGAAGAAGCGAAGGATGGTGATAGATCTCAGGGACCTGAATGAGAACGTGGTCCCGGACAGCTACCCCATGAAGATGCAGGAACAGATGTTGGCACAGAACGTCGAAGGCGAAATACATCACGGTAATGGACGCACTAGCGTTTTATTACCAATGGCTCGTTCATCCGGAGTCTCGCTGGCCACTGACAATCCTTTAGATTAGAGGCTGGGGTTGGCAATCATCTTCTATTCCCTTACTCGCAACGCCCATAGGTTGCTACAGCAAACCACATGCCATTACTTGGTTTTTTTTTTTTTTTTTTTTTTTTGCAGAGAAAGAGCTTGGTGCCTAGCTCCTAGTCCAAAGTCAAGTCTGGTTATCTAATCAAGTGGTGCGTCCCCACGACACCGGGCCTCCACTTTGTCTTCACTGGCTTTCCTCAATTCCAAACACCGTTTTAAATCCAAACTACCGCGTATCAGGGATCAGAACAAACAATCAACCGGATCAAGGAACAGGGCTATATCATATCGTCAGAGCCTACATACTAATTCAAATCACACACTGTTAAATTATTTTCACAGCCGCCATCTTGTAGTCGGAGCCCATCTGTCAATTAAAATGACACCTTTTTGAATTCTTACTACGGGCTCGCTGACACGAGAAAGGGGTGTGTATAATCCAAGGAGAGGTCATAGAATTAAATAGCGTGTGTTTTGAGGATATGTTGACGGGCTCATGTTAGATCACGCTATCCTTTCTTGTTATTCTAAAGCTCCATTTCATCATCTCCACCACCGTCATAATCATTTTGTTCCTCGCCATTGCTGTAATACTGCTCGGCGTTGTAGTCATCTCCAGACTCGTCTTCGTATTGGTCTTTCTTCTCTGCCGCCTCCGCCGCCTCGACCTCGTCCTCGTCATCTTTATCTGTCCCCTCATCGTCGTCATCGCCGGCCCCTCCCTCTGCCTTCGCCAGCTCAGCCTGCTCCAGCTTCTCCACCATCTTCATCACCGTTTCGAGGTCAGGATCATCAGCCGCGGCGCCAACATCGTGATCATCAGCATACCCGAACATGTTGTTGAGTTTGGCCACGGCAGACAGCTTGAGAGTCTTGGGTTTGGCAGCTGCTTTCTTCTTCCTGGAGCCAGCAGGCGTGGGCTCGTCTTCCGTGTCAAGGCCGTCGATGGTGTCGTGCAGCTCGGGCGGGAAGAACTCCTTTGCGAGGGGCATCGAGCTCAGGTCCGGCAGGGTGAGCTCGCGCCGCTTGAACCGGTCCGACCACATGGGCGTGGCAGTGAAGGGGTCGACGCCGTCTGGGTTGTTGACGTTGTACATCTTGTTCTTGTGGTCTTGGCTGTAGGTGCGCGCGTCCAGGGGCGAAGGGCCCTTGGGGGGCTGGGTGTAGAGCGGACCATCGTGCGTCTGCTCGCGCAGGTTGATGAAATTGCTAGTCTGGCGCTGCGTCTTTCTGCTGAAGACGGGCGCCTTGGGAACGTCGCGTGGCTGCACAAAAGTACGGCGTGGGGACAAGGCGGTCAGTAAGAGGGAAGTTGTGAGGACTACTAGGAGAGATTGAGAGAGCCTTGTTTTTCGACGTACCGGAAAGAGCTCCGAGGGCTTTCCATCAACGATGACTTCCGGATTACCCTCCGTGCTCCAGGGGACGTTGCTTGCGTTGACGCTTTGGCTGGTTGCTGCGCTTCCGCCACGGCCACCACGGCCCCCACGGCCACCACGGCCGCCGCCGCGACCTCTGCCACCGCCAGCTGGAGGCATGATTAAATGGACGTGCTACCGAGACGTGCTACCGAGAGGAGGAATGTAGGAGAGCGAGGAATGTAGAAATGTGTGTATTCGGAGTGCCTCGGGCATGATTTATATCCGTCTGGCTGGAAAAGCCAGCTGTCTTTTTTTTCTTCCTTTTTTTTTTCTCGAAACGTCTTAAAAGGTTCAGTTGGCGCTTGTATTCGTAGCGAAGTGGCAGGTTTGAGTTCCCCCAAGGCGTCGAGGGGGAAAAGAAATCAACCAACTTCTTCGCTAACTTGAGATAAAAGCTCCGGGTGGGGTACAATACCCCACAAAGCCCCACCACTAGGCATCTACCCCGCCATCAGACATCAGATTGGAGTGGTTTTTCGGAATACACAGCCGTAGTCCGTCCACGCTTATTTACTAACCGCTCTACCTTTCGCCTCATTTAAGTCCTTATATACTACGAGTTTATTTCGAGCTTGCGAGGTCGGGGGTCTGGAACCCCCAGGAAAAAAAAAAAAAAAAGTGAAAAGGTAGAGTGGCCTTTTTCCTGGGGGTACCCCCCAGACCCCCGACCTCGCTTCGCTCGAAGGTACAAGAGCAATAATATAAACGGGGAGAATGAGCATCCGGACCCTAAGATCTACATATTTATTTTGTTATCTACGCCATGTAGTCGTAGCTTGGGAAAGGTGAGCCCAGAGAAATGGGTCGCACCTTCCACACATCAATGTTCATGTCGTACTTCGGTTTAGCTTAAGCTAGGAGCATCACCAAAATTAGGAATCGCCGCTTGCATTTTGGTTGGCATCGGCTTCAGCAAATAAGATCTTTCAACCCTAAAAGCTAAGACCAAAGACCCAAGACCGCCATGGACACCGTGCCTATCACGCGCCTGGATGAGCTGGAGGCGCATCTCGACGAGCTTGTGCGGGATCCTGCCCTTCCTCTCAACGCCCAGCTGTTTGACCATATCGAGCTTCAACTCACAGGCAAGAAGAACTTTTCTTCTCGTTTATCCCTTTTCTTTTTTATTTTCTTTCTTTTTATTTTCTCTCCTTTTTTTTTTTTTTCAATATGGCTGACAACGGAAAAAGAGAACAACATTCCCCCTCTGATCCCTCTCCTCCTCCCCAAGCTCACTCACATCCTCCACCAGTACCCGGACGATCCGACGCCTCTGGCAAGCCTCTCCATCAAGCTCCTCGGCCCCGTGACCTTCACCCAAGCCCTTGCCCTCGCCTCCCAGCCTTCCCCGTCCAGCAGCCAAGGCGCGCGGCCGCCATCCAGCCAGCCAGCCTCCCAGGGGGGTAGTGGGGGTAGTGGGGGCAGCAGCAGCCCCCTCCTGCTCGCGCTCGACTCCCCCGCGCCATCCGCCAACCTGCTCGCCCTGGCCCTCCTCCACAAGGCCGCCGCCACCCCCGCCGACGCCGCCCTCCTGTCCGCCATGGCGCCCCTCGTCGCCGCCCTGGTCCGCCGCTGGCTCGTGGCCCCGCAGGTCGAGGTCGGCCAGACGGCCGGCAGGGTGATTGGCGACCTGCTCGAGACAGACTGCGAGCTCGTGCCCTCGGCTGCTGCCGCGCGCGACGAGCCCGCCGCCGTGGCCGTGCGCCGCTCGCCGGGCCACGGCCTCATGTGGCGCCGCCTGCTACTAGCCGACAGGAGCATCTACACCCTGATCCTGGACCTCTGCGCCGGCCGGCACTCCGACACGCGCGCAGACCCGAAGCAGCTGTCGCTGGCCCAGGCCCGCCTGCTGCGGCTGCTGCCCCGGCTGGCCGCGCTCAACTTCGACGCCGTGGCCCGCTCGGACCTCGGCGTCGCCGCGCCCGCACCGGTGCATGCGACAAATGGTCATCCTGCCGACGATGATGATGACGACGCCACCACGACGTCGAATCACTCCATCGGCAGGCCCGCCGAGGGCGAGGGCCTCCTCCAGTTCGCGGCCCTGCGCATGGTGGACCGCCGGGACGCGCTGATGCATCTGAGCCTCGTGGACTTCTTCGAGGCCTTTGTGAGCCTGATGCGCACGGCCGAGCAGCGCACGGCCGCGCAGGTGGCGACGCTGCGGAGCATCGTCGGGGAGGCGGTGGCGGGCGACGAGGAGCTGGGGAAGGCACTGCGGACGCTCCCGGAGAGGACGGTGCCGGAGGAGGCGGACGACCTGAGGAGATGGCTTGATGAGATCCTTCCTGCGGAAACGACCTTGGCGGTACGATGACGATGTGAATGATGATGAGGGAGGGCTGAGGGCAGAGGGATGCCAGTCCCTTTTCTTGCACTATGAATCCATCGCTTAACCACCATTATAACTACAAACACAAGCGGTAGAAGAAGAGTACTATGAATTGAGCGATGTGGCAAAGCAAGAAACTGGGAGATGGTAAACGTCTAAAATACACAATCCTGCTTTTTTGTTGTATACCTATACCTTGCTCCTTGCGGCTCGAGCCATTGTTTCCGCAACGAAATGGAAGAAAAAAGAAAGAAAAAAAGAAAGAAAAGAAAGAACTGGTAGAAAGACCCGATCTGCTAATGTACATAGATATTTTGGACAAATGCCATATGCTAATCCAAAGGAGAGCACCGAAAAAAAAAAAAAAAGGTTAAATTAACTTCCTCGGTCTGCCTTGTCTCTTACAATCGCCCGGCCTTCCCCATGACCCGGTTCGACGGGTCATCGTTCCCATATTCCACCCCTGGGGTCATCTCTCCCGGTATGGTGCTGCCGAAACCACCGCCCCCGCCCGTTCCGTTACTCCCGCTCCCCAACGTCGAGTCTCGCCTTGCCACTCCTACCCCCGCAAGTCCTCCCTTCCCTACTCCTCGGCCGCCGCCGCCGCCGAGCACCGCAGGGTCGATGGCCAGGCTGACCTCGCCCACCCGGCGCAGAACCTGCAGCAGTGCGCCGCGCAGCTCGCTGCTCAGCTCCTTGGCCAGCAGCTCGATGACTTGCGGGTAAAAGGTCTTGACGTGGGCGGCGAAGGACTCGTTCGGAAAGGCCGCGAAGCCCTCGAGCACGTCCACCACCACCGGCCGCCAGGCGGCGATGTTGCGCTGTTGGCTCTCCTCCTCGAGCGCCGTGTAGCCGCCGATGATGTCCTGGCACAGCGGCACGAGCGCGCTCTCCACGTCCGGCTTGCTGGCGCGCCGCTCGGCTGACACGTCGCCGAACATGCGGAACAGGATCGACACGTACGTGGCCGCGCTGCCCGACTCCTGCTTGAGCAGGTTGGGCGGCTGCTTCATGAAGCCCTCGCGCCAGAGCCGCATGCGCAGGTCCTTGTTGGCGTTGAAGCGGCGCGCGAAGATGTACGACTTCTTGAGGAGCGCCATCAGCCGCAGCAGCTCCGGTGACGGTATCTGCGCGTACACGGCGTCGTTGCCGAACAGCTCGTTGACCGTCTCGATCATGAGCAGCTGCAGCACGCACCGGCTGATGATGCGGTTGAAGAAGCGGCGCCGGGCCGCCGTCACCACCACCGGCAGCTGCTGGAGCGGATTGGACGGCTTGAACTCCTCCAGCTGCGGCGTTATCGGCGTGGCTGTGGTGGTGGAGGAGGAGCTGGCAGGCTCGCGATTGAGTTTTGGCCTGGCGCTAGGCGTCATTGCCGAGGAGGAGGCGTCCCCGTTGGTTGACGCTGCCGATGCCAGTGCGCCGTCGTCGTCCGTTGCTGCTGGTGTGTGTTGGGATGACGACGAGGTTGACGCCGCATCATGCCCATTATTATTATTATTCTGCTTCTCGTCGCCGTTGATCTTGAGCGACTTCTCGTCCACGGGCGTCTCCTCGGCCGTGGGGCTCAGCGGGACGCCAAAGTCCAGCCCGCTTGGCGGCGGCGACAGCGACGCGGTCGAGTTGATGGCCGTGGCCGAGAAGAGCTGATATGCCGTGGTCCGTTCGAACAGCTCGCAGAAAACACCCACGAGCTTGGACCAGTGCTGCGGCGTGAACTTGGTCACGTTCTGCAGGATGAGCTGCTGCAGACAGTTGCTACCTATCCTTGCGATCGTGTCGTTTTCCTGGCAGATGCACAGGGCAAGCAGCTCCAGGAACCGGTCGAGCATGTACTCGAGCGCATCGAAGTAGTGCGTGAAGAGCGTAATCATGTTGCGCAGCGCCTGGATCATGGTGGTCGAGAGCCACACCGAGAGCTCCTCGTGGCTGAGCACGTTGGACATTTCCGGCTGCGACCGCAGCACCATGAAGATGGGATACAGCTGCTGGCGCCACAAAATGTCCCAGAATTCCGAGGGAAAGTCGCCTCCGTAGTTGAGCAGGGTGTCGAAGAAGGAGTTGAGCGCGTTGGAGCGCACCTCGAGATCTTCGCCCGTCATCAGCACATCGTGGAAGGCAAAGAGCACCGGGAACCAGTAGCCCTCCTCGACCGACGTGCGCGACTGATGCGGGCCTGAGGCTGAGGAGCCGGCGCCCGTATCTGCCGCCGCGCCAGACTTGTTATTGTTGTTGTTGTTGTTGCCAGGCTTGGACAAGCGCTGCGACAGCGGGCATTCGGGCGTTTTGAGCATCTTCGGAACGATGGACTTGAGTGTCTCCATTGCCTGGAGGCTCTTCTTCTGGAACTTCATGTTCTTGGAGAACTCGGTTAGGCACACAATCAGATCCGTAAAGGCGCCCTGGGAGATGACCACGCCGAATCGCGTCCTGTACACCTGGTTGACGTTCTCGTACGCCAGGCTGACGATGCTCTCGGACGGATCGCGGGCAGCCACGGTAAAGACGCCGAACATGGTCCGCCAGCCCGAGCAGATGTTTTGGCCGCGAGCCTGGATCATCTGGATCAAGCACCGGAGGACCATGTCCTTGACCGAAATGCTGCTCGAGTTGGACATGACATGTTCAAACGGCTTGAGAAAGTCCTTTTGGAACTTGAATCCGGGAAGCTCCTCGATTTCCATGAAGCGCATCGACAGCTGCCGCAATGAGTCCAGGGCGAAGAAGACGATGGCCGTGTTGACATGGCATCCAACGCGGTTGAAGTGCTCGCCCAGCACATCCCAGATGCTCGTCCATTCGAAACGGACCCGCATCATGTTGTAGTAGCTGATCTCGACGATCTTCTGGAGGCTGTACGTGCGGGGCGAGTCGTTGGACCCCGACACCTTGATCTCGTCCCAGCTGACATCGGTCAGGGCGCGGGCGAAGTGCACAATGGCCTCTCCTGACAGGTTGGCCGAGTTGGTGAAGATGCGGTCTACGGCCTTGATCATTTCGTCCGACCTGCTCTCGGACGCAATCTCGAGCGAAACACCCTGCGGCCCGGTGTTCGCCCGCGGCCGGCCTTTCCGTGCGTTCGATGATGATTTGTGCAACTCGTTCGAGTCCATTCGAGATGGTGGCACGAAGCGCGCCTTGGACACATCCGGCACCACGCTCTCGTCCACGCCTCCCGAGATCAGCTGGAGGCGGTCCAGCTGGCTGATGCACATGAGAATGTCCTTCCACGACTCCTTGAGCAGGTTGCCCTCGGTCTGGCCGAGCTCCAGAATGACCTTGAGCGCCTCGACGTTCTTGGCCTGCATGTCGCGCGGGTTGTTGAGGTTTGCCGTGTTTTTCAGCACCGAGATAAAGGCCTCGCGCGGTGTTGCCAGATCGAACAGACAGGCGATCTTGGTTGCCATCGCCATGCCCTCGAGGCACAGTCTGTTGATATCCATGTTTTGCGTCTTCTGCATCTGACTCGAAAGGGCTGAGAAGAAGGACATCCACGTGACATCGAACATAGGGCCAACATGCTTGAACGAGCTGGCCGGGATGAACTTGGCGCCGGCTATCTCGGCGTTCCGACGCTGGCTGCGGAAGATGTCCTTGAAGAGCTGCTCGGACCGCAGCGAGATCTCCTCCGACTGCTGCACATAAGCCTCGCGCTGGAGATCGCGGCCAACATTGGAAAATGCTTGGCCCAGCCCGGCAGCCAGCCCTGTTGGGTGGGAAGCCGGTAGGTGGCCGGCAGCTGCAGCGGCCTCCCGCTCGCTGGTGAGCACGATCTCGTTGCCGGCAATGTCGTCGTAGATGCCGATGAGATAGTCGTCGGGAAGATCGGCGTTGTCGTTAATGCCTCTGTTGTTCTTGATAAAGTCCTCCTTGGTCATGCGCCTCGCAACCTTGCTGCTGTGCAAGTCTGTGTTGAGCAGGATGACCGAGTAGGCCAAGACGTATGGCGTGTCGGCGTTGGCAAAGGCGTTCGGGTTGCCCATCATGTACCGATTCGCGAACTTGAGCATGAAGCGGTCGATCTTCTGGGCCTCGCCCGGGAGGCGGAAGGACTGCAAGAACTGTCGCAGGGCGTCCACGAACCGCTTCTTGGAGAAATTCATCGTGTCCACAAAGGCATGCATGATGTCAATGTTCTTCTGCTCGCCCTCGCCGAGGTACTCGCCAACAGCGGACTTGTCCAACCTCTCCTCGCCGATGAGAAAGCGGGCAATGTCTTCCGGCTTGTCGGTGGGTATGAAGCCCTCCTTGAGCAGAAGCTTGATGCCTGTCTTTGGCTTGAAATTGAAGGCCTTGGTGGCGTTTCCCAGCGCCGTCTTCCGCGCCTTTTCCTTCTCCAGATGGTCTGGGTCGTCGTCCACGACCGGCGTGGACGGCATGGTGGGCGCCTCCATACGCGACGCACTGTCATTCATGGACGGATCGAGCGAATCTCTGATCTCGTCGCTCGAGGGCCTCCCTTCCACATCTGTACCCGCTCTGCTGACCTCGGGGCGCCCTGGCTGCGACCAGTTCACCAGTGATCTGAGCGCATCAACCAGCGAATCCAGGGAGGCCCGTTTCAGGATGTATTCCTTCGGCACTCCAATCTCGCTCTCGGGCTCGTGGTGACTTGGCAAGATCTGAGCGGCAGAAAGAGGCGGCGGGAGGACTCCCTTGACATGCCATTCTCCTCCCGCAGCCCTGGCCTGCTTCTCCTCGTAATGCTGCTCCTGCAAAGGCGTGATGGCTACAGACGTGGTCGCAAACCTCGACAGGTCTTCTATGATGGTCTGGTAGATGTTGTCGACGTTCCGGTCGCAGTCGTAGTTGAGATAGATCTCGACGAGCGCTCGCGGGTCCTCGCAGAGCCTCTTGAGCATGTTCACAACCGACAGTTTCTGGGAAATCGGGGCAGTCTTGCGGGCGAGAAGAGCCATGTAGATCTCGCTCAAGAACACCTCGATCTCTTTCTGCATGACGTGTGCGGCGACGAGACCCATCAATCAGTCTTGGGAGCAATTCACAACAAGCATCGCAAGGACATTGCGCGTTAAACTAACCTTGAACGAGGCCCGCATGAACTTGAGCATCAGCCAGAATATTTCGCAACACACATCGAACACCCTATCGACCGCGCTGGCCCCGTTTCTTGTGATGCTCAGACACAGGTAGTACTTGACGGCCTGGACAAAGTGGGTTGGCTCATTGCTCTTCGTGTTGGTAATGGTGCAGAGCGGCGACGTGAAGACCACGACATTATTAGCGAGCAGGGTGTGTATGAGGTGGAGAGAAATGAGCTTTGACCGCATCGGCTGGCCACGCAGGTCATACAGCTGATCGGGCGGAAGCACTTTTGTGGATAGGTTGCAAAACGAGCGGAAGACCAGGTAGGCGTCGCGGACGTAGACCTCGTCCTCGGCGTCCATGGCCGCAGATGTGTCTTCTTGGGACGCTGCTGTCTCACCCAGACTCTGGCCCGACACGGACCTTGCCGAGGCGTGCTTGATGGGCTTGATCTGGGTAACCATGGTCGGCCCGTCGCCCAGGTGCGAGTCGTCAAAGCTCTTGCGATGCTCCAAATCTTTCAGCGTCAGCTTTGCGCTCCCGGTAGGGGCCCCTGGAGGAGGAGCGTCGGATGCGCCCTCGCTGTGCAGCTCCTCTTCCTGGCCGGTGGCCGGCTGCTCGTTTTCGTCCACGACAATGGTTGGGTCGGCGCCCAGGCTGCTTTGGCTCACGCGGAGCCTCCGAAGGTTGTTGCGCGTCTCCTTCATGTGTATGCGCATCTTGACACGCTCGAAAACGGTGCCAACCATCTGAGTGAGGGTACCCTGGGCAATCTGCTGGTTGGTGCTGTTGCGCGAGAGGAGAAAGACATTGTAGACCTGGCGCACGGCCTTGAGCAGGCCTGCGCCGTGCACGACGATCTTGTCGTTGAGGACAGCGGCCAGGAGCGACTGGACGATCTGCAGCTGGATCTCGGCATGCGTGGTCTCGCCCTGGAAGCAGTCGCAGATGGTATCGATGGCGCGTTCGATCAGGGGGGCTCGCTCGGCACCTGGCGCGGCACCAGAGGCTGGCTCGCCGGCGACGGAGTCGGAATCGTCTGGGGGAGGCGCGGGCGCGGGCGGCGCGGAAAAGTACGAGTAGGAGATGAGCTTGCCGATGCAGTCGAGGGCCGTCTTTGTCAGGGGGACGGTGTTGGACTTTGTGGCCAGCTTGAGCGGGGCGAAGACAACCTCCGGGTCGGGGAAGCGGCCATCGTCCTTAGCGAGGGCGTCGAGGGCGGCTTGCACCAGCTCGCCCAGCTGCTTGTTCCTGCCGGCATTGGCGGCGATGACCTCCAGCGAGGACACCACAAAGTCGAGGGAACTCATGGCGGCTCGCTTTAGGGATGGGCGGCGGCCATCAGCACGGGGTCTACGCAGCGATGGGTGATCTGCGAGGTGTACGAGGTGTGCGAGGTCTGCAAGTTCTGTGAGGTCTGCAAGTTCTGCGACGTGTGCGAGTATACTGGACTAGAAGGCCGATTCGAAAACATGCCTCGGGAGGAGCCTGTCCCGGAGCTCTGTCAGCACCGCCACGTTCCCCGTCGCTTTTTCTGACACAGAATACCAGGCGCAAATGGATGACGAGGTTAGTTGCGCAGGTAGGAAGCTCCCGTTCTCGTGCCAGGCTTGCGGTTCGGATGCGATGCAAAGGATTGGCGTCGCCGTAGGATGTTGGTTTTAGGAGCCGACGAACACCTTCCCACCCTTTGAAGGTTTCTGTTGATCTGGCATTCCCCTTGGTACCACCTCCTTAGCTTGAATATTGCCAGCTGGGGAACAGACCCCACCGAGTTTGACAGCTGACGGCTGACACCTGACACCTGACGCAGCGAACCTTATTTTGGCAGGTACATAGGTACAGTGCAGATCCTCGGGTCCGTACACGCTTATTTACTAACCTCGATTATAGCATTACTACAATATCTTCGAGCGAAGCGAGGCTGGGGGTCTGGGGGGAACCCCCAGGAAAAAGACCGCTCTACCTTTTGACCTTTTTCTCTTTTCTTTTTTTTTCTTTTTTTTCCTGGGGGTACCCCCCAGACCCCCGGCCTCGCTTCGCTCGAAGTGTATTTTTATTTTGTGAGTAGCACTATACACTGTATTCAGGACATTGGACTGGGGTTAGGGGTTCGGGTGTGGCCGAATTCTTTTGCCGCGCGACGTGACTCGGAGGACATTGGCCGGGCCGGGCCGATAAGCTTTCAGGAAAAAGAAAGAAAGAACAAAAAAGAAAAGAAGAAAAAAAAAAAAAAAGGAAGAGAAAGCATGTCCCAAGCATCACCACATCACCACGAGGTGTGAAGTATGCCAACAACAACAGCCGTCGCTCTTTTCTATCACTACAATTGACTCGGTGTCATCTTCTTTCGACGTGCCGTCACAGGTCAATTCCTGCCGTCGGCATTTCCTTTCCTTCGGGCTGTACCCACGTCTGGACACATCAGCCTCTTCCGACCCCGGACTTGAGGTCGAGTTGTCCACTCCAGCTCCCCTCCCCCCGGCTTCCGGTCCCACGGACACGTAGTTTGTCCTGCCGTCCTTCCTGCAGCCATCATCAATATCATCCTCCCCTATCTTTGTCCTGTGTTGCACACCCCGTCAAGATGCTTCTCCCCGCCGCACGAAGGCATGTCCTTCGTCAGTGTCAGTCTAAGACTCTCCGCTTCGTCCTGCCCAGCATAGCAGCAGCATCTCCAAGATGGTACGCCTCTTACCCGCCACACAACATCGTCAAGATGCCCGCCTTGTCGCCGACCATGACTGCCGGCGGCGTTGGCCAGTGGCAGAAGAAGCCCGGCGACTCCATCGCCCCGGGTGAGGTGCTTGTCGAGATCGAAACCGACAAGGCTCAGATGGACTTTGAGTTCCAGGAGGAGGGCGTCCTCGCCAAGATTCTCAAGGACCAGGGGGAAAAGGACGTGCCCGTCGGTACCGTGAGTTTTCGCCCTGCCCTGCCATGCCATGCCCTGCCATGCTCCACCCGCCTCGCTTTGGATCCCCGGTGCTAACTGCAGTCCATCTGGGTCACAGCCAATCGCTGTTCTTGTGGAAGAGGGCGTCGATGTCAAGGCCTTCGAGAACTTCTCCTTTGCCGATGCTGGTGGAGACGCCGCTCCCCCGAAGTCAGATTCGCCTGCCCCATCCGCGCCTGCCTCGTCTGCTCCAGCTCCGACCCCCGCGCCCGAGCCCGAGGAGACCAGTGACAGCCCCGGCAGGCTCCAAACCGCCCTCGACCGCGAACCCAAGATTTCGCCCGCCGCCAAGCGTCTGGCCGTCGAGAAGGGTGTGTCCCTGGCCGGTCTTAAGGGCACCGGCCCCGACGGCAAGATCACGGAGGATGACGTGAAAAAGGCCGGGTCGGGCGCCGGCTCGGGCCTGGCGCCAGGAGCCGCTTACGAGGACGTGCCGCTCAGTGGCATGCGCAAGGTGATCGCCTCCCGCCTGACGCAGTCCTGGACCGAGAACCCGCACTTCTTCGTCACTGCCTCGCTCTCCGTCACCAAGCTCCTGAAGCTGCGCCAGGCGCTCAACCAGTCGGCCGACGGCAAGTACAAGCTGTCGGTCAACGACTTCCTGATCAAGGCCATGGCCGTCGCGTCCAAGAAGGTTCCCGCCACCAACAGCTCGTGGCGCGACGGCGCGATCCGGCAATACAACTCGGTTGACGTGTCGGTGGCAGTGTCGACGCCCAACGGGCTCATCACGCCCATCGTGACGGGTGTCGAGGGCAGGGGCCTAGAGAGCATCTCGGCAGCCGTCAAGGCGCTGGCGAAGCGGGCGCGCGACGGCAAGCTCAAGCCCGAGGAATACCAGGGTGGCACCATCAGCATCTCCAACATGGGCATGAACCCTGCCGTGGAGCAGTTCACGGCTGTCGTCAACCCACCTCAGGCGGCCATCCTCGCCGTCGGCACCGTCAGCAAGGTGGCGATCCCGGTTGAGAAGGAGGACGGCACGGTTGAGGTTGAGTGGGACGACCAGATCAAGGTCACGGCCAGCTTTGACCACAAGGTTGTGGACGGGGCCGTCGGGGGTGAGTGGATGCGCGAGCTCAAGAAGGTGGTTGAGAATCCGCTCAACCTGCTACTTTAAGAGTTGGGTAACAAGTTACAGTACCTTGCCCAAAACATGCACCCAATATGCCAAATTAGATGAGCAGATGAATATGTAAGTAATAGGAACAATGGAAAACAATTCTCAAATACAAATGAACTCATCTATGACGGACGAAGTAGAAGTGTCGGCCAGAAAGAATAAAGGGAAAAGGAAAAAGGAGAAAGGAAAAAGGAAAAACATAAGAAGGAAAAACGCCAATGGAAATAAGCCACCCCTTCCTCTCCCGCCCTATCTTTCCTCAGCGTAACGTCTCCCTACTATGTCTCAATCTTCAAAGATGTCATCCAGACTCGACAGGCTGAAATCCGACCCATCCGAGTCGGCCGCGCTGGTGCGGCGGCGCCGGCGGGGGTTCTCGCTCGTCTTTGAGGGGCGTCTGGCCCTCACCGTGTCGACCGGCCCGGTCAGCATCAGCGCGTTGGCCCTTGCCTCTTCCCTCTTCTCCTTCCTCCTTCTCTCCTTGTCCTTGTCCTTGTTCTTCTCCTTAGCCTTCTTCTTCTTCAGGCTGATCGTAACCTCCTCGTCCTCGTCCCCCTCCTCGGAGTCCACCTCGCGTATGTCCCGCTGCTCGCTGCCCGACGACTTCGTGTCCTTGCCGGCCGACACCTTGGAATCGTCGCTCTTCCTTCGCGACAGCAGCGACGAGAGGGACCAGCGGGGCGGCGACACCGAGGACGCCGGTAGCGCCAGCGGCTTGCCGGGGCTGTCTGTAGATGCCAGGGGCTGGGGCGACGGCGGCGACTCGATGGTCGGGTTGGAGTGGAACCAGCTGCCACCACCACCACCACCACCTTGTTGCTGTGGTTGCTGTGGTTGCTGCTGCTGCTGCTGACAATTATTATTATTATTGTTGTTATAGTTATTCTGTTGCTGCTGCAGCTGTGCGTCTTCCTTCGTTCCTCCCAGGTGCGGCATGTTGAAGTCGGGCATGTGGAGCCCGCCGTGGGCCTGGACCTTGTCCTCGAGCATGTTGGCCGCGACGGCGCCGATGATGGCGCCGATCACCTTCTGCGTCTTGGAGCCCGAGCCGAGCTGATCGGCTGCGAACACGCCGCCGGCGCCGCCGAGGAGGCTGGCGCCCAGGCCGCGGTCAGTGTCACCTGCGGCATCGGAGAGCTCCGTGCCCAGCGGAGACTGTTGCTGCTGCTGCTGATAGGTAGGAGAGTTGATTTGGTAGGCCGGGACTGGGGGCGACTGGAAGAAGCCGGGCGACGGCGGGTAGTTGGCCTGTTGCTGATGCTGCTGATGCTGCGGCTGCTGCTGCTGCTGCGCGTAGGTTGGGTTCACGGCGTAGGGAACAGGCGAACGAGACTGATCCGGCGGGGGATAGGGCGGCGGGGAGTAGGGGTACTGCTGCTGCTGGTGTTGCTGGTGTTGCTGGTTGTAATACGAGTTCTGGGACATGGCAGAGGACGGCCTGCCCCCATCGTGGCCCTGTATACTACGGGCGCTTTGAAGGTACTGCGCTTGGGGGGGATATGCCGGAGCGGAATACGGCGAGTGCTGGGGCTGGCCAGCCGGCGACGGCGCGTTATTCCATTGCGGTGGTGGGTGTGAGGGGGTACCTCCTCGATGGGCGCTGTAGAGTGAGTCCATGGTCTTGTTGGTCAGAGAACGCAGCTCTTCTTCGGGAGTGAATGCCTTGTAAATATCGTAATAGTCACGAGCTGACATTGGCTTCCCTGCTACAAGCCCTTTGGAACATGGCTGGGTCGTGGCGGGCCTGAGCTACGTATTTATATATACCTTCAAGTTTTAACCTGGTACCTATGGCCCAAGCAGATGTCAATCCTTGGAAGCGCGTCCCTCGAGTGTGGTAGTGACTTGCACCATTTCTATGGAAAATTGCCCAAGCCAAGCCCCGCAGCCAACATGGAGAATTGGAGGGCCCCGTGGCCCCATGGCCTGGCCGCGGCCATCGTTGTGTGCCGGTCGGCGGAGGTGCAAACTGCTTGCTCTGGGGGAAGGGGATGACCCGGTTCCTGGGCCTCCCTGCCGCGATGCGAAGTCGGAGTGGCAGGGAGAAGCCGATCCTGGCCTTCCCTCCGGTCCAGCGGGCCTACACATCACATGTTCTTGTGATCTTTTGTATAAGCTGCTTTGCCAACACCTCCGCTTGCCCTCCGAGCTGGTGCACGTGGCGAACTTATCCGCGATCGCCCTTCATTTAGGAGGAGCAGCAAGCAAACCTGTGGCCTTCAAGAGGCCTTAAAAAAGGTGCCTAATCCGATGTCAGGAGGCATGAGTCGACGACGTCAGTAGGCATGGAGCACTGCCGGCTTGAGGCCGATATGGATGCTGGCGTACTTCCGCCGAGCGCATTCCCCTCGCCCTCTCTCCCCTCATACTATACTGGCAGCATTCTCAGTCAACTGTTCCCTTGACTGCCGGCCGCCAGAGCAGCTGGAGGGGGCTGGAGCAAACAACTGAAGAAGACCTCCGCGCCCTCCGCTCCCTTCGCGTAGCCGTCATCCCCCCTCGCTCTAGGGCTTAGTTGGATAGTGCAACTTCCTTCTTGCCAGCTGTCCGCTGTTTGTCTATCAAGGCATATCATCTATCCACTCGTCCACTCGTGGTATCTAGCTCGACGTAGGATGCCTTGGATTGACGAAAATCCGCTTTCAGATTCTCACAATGCTGTCCCAGATTGGATGTCAATATATCATACTAAAACGAGGGAGACAAGCACGTCCAACTCCTCAGCCTTGCATCGTGGTCAACTGCTCTTTTTTGTCTTTGTCGTATTCATGTTGAGACTGAATAGTGCCTTTGAGGATCGGCTTTCTCTGACAGCAAGGCGCTGACGATTCGTGATGTAAATAGGTCTGAATAGGTCTGAATAGAGATAGACTCGTTTCCTCGCCCCCCCTTTGTCAGGACGCAACCCCATTAAGGTCGTGACTACCTGCCGGGTTGTCCAAGTGAGCCAAAATGTTGAGAATCAACACAAGCAGGAATCGTCCTTTTGTCTAGCCGAAACTGTGAATTCGTAAAAACAAGCCCACTTCTATCTACCCTCAAGCTACTGAGCAGGTCTCAACACCAATACCCCATCGTCGGAAAGCCAACATGGCCAAGTTCACCGCCATGGCAACAACCTTACTCACCCTCTTCCTCCCCTCCCTCCTCTTCCTCGTCATCGCGCCCTCCCCCGCGGCCGGCTTCAAAACCTCCCTGACCAAGCAGTCACCGCTGTACCCCGGCCAGATCCCCAACTGCGGCATGTGGGTGCGCATCGACTCGGGCGAGACATGCTGGGACCTCGAGCACAAGTCGGGCCTCGACCTCGACGGCTTTTTCGCCACCAACCCGGGCATCGGTGGCGTCGCCGGCTGCCCCATGAACATGCTTGCCGGCTTCTGGTACTGCCTGTTGGCCGCGCCGAAAGCGGTCCCGGCCCCCGCTCCCGCCCCCGCTCCCGCTCCCGTTCCCGCTCCCGCTCCCGCTCCCGCCAAGGCGCCCCCACCGCCTCCCGTGCCGCCCGCGGATAACTGCCCGCAGGGGGGCTATTGCGCGATCCAAGGCTTCAAGCAGTCGTCCGACAGGGGCCAGCTCACGGCGTGGTGTAAAAACACCGTGCTCGCCGGCAAGGCCAACGCCGGCTGGTCGGGCGTGGGGGACTATCCCGGCGACCTCGACTCGTGGTGCATGGGCATGAGCGCGGGCCAGATGCACGCGTTGTGCCGGTGTCTTGCGGACGGCAAGTACTGAGGGGGACGAGAGACTAACAGCAGACAAGTTGGAGAACACAAGGTGTGAATCGCTTTGATAACAGACACATACACGTCACGGCCATATTCGATTCAAGAGGATGCCCATCTTCGAGCGAAGCGAGGTCGGGGGTCTGGGGGGAACCCCCAGGAAAAAGAAGGCTCAAAAGGTAGAACGTCCTTTTCCTGGGGGTTCCCCCCAGACCCCCGGCCTCGCTTCGCTCGAAGATGTGATAAGTAATAGTACAACCGGGGTTAGTAAATCAGCGTGCATGGATCTTAGCATCTGCGTGTTTATTTTGTGATTCGTTCTGTAAGCTTTGAGTCAAAGAACAAGAACCTCAAAATTGCATGGTAAATTTCAACAGAAATACGACTGCCGTGTGATACCTATCATTCCTAGCTGTGCTCCTTTCCATTCCTCATCCTGCTCCTCCCTCCACCAGTCATGTCTTGCCTCGCCCCCCCATTCTCCTCTCCCGCTCTCACTTACATCCCCCCACCCCCCTCACTGTGCCCCCTTCCCCTCCGCCGCCGCGGCGATGGCCGCCTTGACGGCCACGGGACTGCCCACGAAGCTGCTCATGAGTTCCAGGTCGAGGTCCTGGGGCGGGCCCAGCCAGATGGCGCGCTCGCTGTGGTTGCGCACCTCAGCCTCGGCCTTGGACATGCCCGGCTCGACCGTGTTGGGGTGCACCAGCGCGGCCAGCGGGCCGCGCCAGACGGTCAGCCAAGGCACAAAGGCGCCGAACTGCGCCGGCGTCAGCAGGTCGACCTCGAACATGGCCCGCCGGTGCGGCCCGACCGGCCGGTCCCAGAGCCGGTACACGCGCAGCTCCGGGAACTCGCGCCGCACGCGCGCGTGTAGCTCGCGCGCGTACTGCGCCTCCGCCGGGTCGTTTTGGTCGTGGTATATGTGGACATCACTTCGAGGGAGGGGGGGTCAGAAAAGAGAATAATAGGTCATCAGAGTTAAGTGAGCTGGAGAGATGGGTTTACGAGAACCCGTCCAACCCCGCCTCCCTCTCCGGCTAGAAAGGTAGTATGGGGTGAGGCGAAAGAAGGAGGGAGAAGAGGTATGGGGGTGGTAAGGATCACTTACAAGCCACCCCTGATCCCGTTGTCGAGCGGCTCGACAAACTTGGTGTAGACGGGGCTCAGAACGCCGGTCTGCTCGTTTTTCAAGCTCTTGCCGTCCGCGTTCTTGTCGTCCGACAGCGGCGGCGCGTTTTCGTAGCCCGCAAGGGGCGAAGGGTATGAGACCGGCGGTAGTTGCACCATTGTATCTTGGGTAGCTCCAACGGCTATGTACACACAGGACCAACAAGGAAGGACCTTGGGATATTTTGCAATAAAATAGAGCGCTCGCGGCGAAAAAGGCTCAACGCCAACGATGCCTCACTTCGAAATCAGGCAAAAGTATTCAAGAAGGTTGGGTGAAGATGAAGGATTTGGAAGAAGTCGACTTGCACAAGAATCATGTTTGAACATTTGCATGCCGGACTCGTCTTTATATAGGCACCAGGCAAGTACAAGAATTGTTGCGGTGTTGCTTTACCTGAATAAGTCGTACTCTCGCGATGATGCTCTGGTCTCATCGGCGGTCCGACGGAGATACGTTTCGGCCGATTTTGCGGGCGAGGAAGGCCATCGGGAGGCTGACAAGTTCTCACCCTCATCAGCTCTGACAAATTCAAGTGTGAGATGCTAGTGATACCTCTTCGAGCGCAGCGAGGTCGGGGGTCTGGGGGGTACCCCCAGGAAAAGACCGCTTTACATTTCAACCTTCTTTTTGCTGGGGGCACCCCCCAGATCCTCGACCTCACACCTAAACAAGGATAGATCGTGTTTGTCGCCGCTCGGATCATCGGCACAGCGGGCGCAGATAGACGTAACTCCGATCCAGTCTGGCTGACCAATTGCTCGGGCATACATGTTCACGCAAGAGTGCCTAAAGGCACAAGGGTTTTGTGTGAGATAGTATATTGCCCCTAGTCTGGGCTGCTACCAGCTACCAACTGTCCCCCCCCCCGTTCCATGTTGTCGTCGGGGCCTGGTAGCCCCCCGTTCCCGGCCTCCTATCCTATCCTCACAACAAAGCTGCTCGCAGCAGCAACAGCCAACACACGCCCTGTCTTCTTGGGCCGGGCTCTCGCCCGTCGTCCTGCGGACGGCTCACTCGCGCGGAGCCGAGCCGGAGGCCTCGGCCTCGGCGGGCGCGTCGTCGTCGCCGTGGCCGCCGCCCACGGGCTTTCCGGTGGTCGCGTCGACCAGGTTGTTGTCGGCGATGGTGACATCGCCGGCGCGGATGCGCCGCATCATCTCGACGAAGCTCGAGTTCTTGAACTTGTCCGACTGGTTGCCGGACAAGGCGCTGACGATGTCGCCAGCGGCGCGCGACAGCTCGCTGTCGGCGGTGGCGATGGCCTCGCGGCGCGCGTCGGCCGGGAGGTAGAGCGGGTTGCCTTCGAAGCGCTGCATGTCTTCTTCGTCGGCAATGGCGGTCAAGTCCGCCTCGATGGCCGCCCACTCCTCGGGCGCGATCTCTCCGTTGGGGTAGTCCCCGTGACGGACCGCGTCGCGGTCGGCCTGCGTGTAGCTCTGCGCCATCCACGCGTCCTGCGCCTGCAGGAATTCGAGCTCATGCGCGGCGAAGTCCGCGGCAGGCGCGGCAGCAGTGGGAGCGGCAGCGGCGGTGGCAATGTTGGTGTTGTCGTTGTCAAGGGTGGTATTGACAACGACCTCGACGGCCGTGGGCGCAGAGGCCGAGGCGTGCACCATCTCTGGCGAGTCGGGAACTGGGGAACTGAGGCGCTGGGTGGGGTCATTCTCTGCCTGCCAGCGCTCGCGCTCCTCGTCGAAGCGTCCGTCGTCGTAGTACGCGAAGGCACGCTCAAAGGCGGATTGTTCCGCGCCGGTGGCCTGCTCGGCGCGGGCGGCCTGCTCCGCGTGGGTGGCAGGCGCAACGTGCATGGGCACGCCCATTCCAGCTCCCATGGCCATACCGCGGCCGAAGCGCGAGGGATTGTAGAACATGGGGGCGCGAGGGCCCGCGACACCACTGGGGTGCATCGTGTTCTGCTGGCCGCTGACACTCATACGGCCGAACTCGGCGACCCAGGTGTCTGCGGCGGGACCGCGCGGGCCGGGGCCAGCCTGGCCAGCCACCACCGGCATGGTAACAGGGCCGACATTGTTGGACACAGGAATAGGGACCATGGGACCACCGAAGATGGAAGGGGCCTCAGGGCCCAAGACAGAACCAGTGCCCACCAGACCAGCAGGCATGGGACCAGCAGGCATAGCGCCGGCACCGTGCTGGAAAGCCTCGACGGCCGCATTGTTGGCAGCGTTGCCCAGCGCGGCTTGCGAGCGGAAGGACTGTTGGCCATTGTTAGCAAGAAATCTTATCGCGGTCATTTCGGATTCTGAACACCCCGGACTGGCCTCGCCCAGACCTCAGATCCGCCACTCACCGAACCAGCGCCGACATGGGCCGTGTTGACGAGGCGATTCTGATGGAGCTCGCGGTCGCGATCGACCTGCGCGACCAGGTCCTTGGCACCATTGGACGGACCACAGTAATTGTCGGCCATGATTTCGGCTTGACTGATACACCTGCTGAAGGCTCGCAGTTGGGGTGTGGATTTTGAGGGAAAGATGAAGAGGAGCGGGCTAGCCGGCGCAACAGGAATTGAAGTAGATGCTTTGGCTGCTCGCAAAGATGATGAAAACAATACACAATACTGGCAGAGTAAGAGGGAGGGAGGCTTGGTGATATGTGAAATCGAGTGTTGGCTCCCAACTCTTCTCAGTTTGATGGCCACCAGCTTACGCTTCAACGAGATGATGGAAAGGTGAAGCTGAAGAGGTGGAAGGATGGAAGAGATGGCGAGGTGGGAAAAGTTTTTTAGGCTGCGAGGCTCGAGGCTTGCCAGCCTGAAAAGGACCTCGAGTCGCGTCAGCAACGGGGAAGTTGCCGCGACCCTGATGGTCCATGTTTCCGCCGGACCCGCTTAGTGCGGTCTGTGCAAAAGGTTGATGGTGTTGTGGTGGCGATGAAAAAAGAGGCAATTCGGAGAGCCCGGCCTGGCGGCGATGATGAGGGGAGAATTGCTGCGGGCATTCAGGGGATGTTATATAATTCTCGTAATCACTTATCTCCAAGCATATGCCTGCCGGAAGATGGGGCATCTGACCTTATCGATCTAGTCCAACCCATGCCTGCCGGCAAAGCCGACTTGGCTGCCCAATCTGTCAACGGTGAGACAGACCGTGTACTGTGCACATTGTCGTTCAAAGGAGACAGTATGATTCAAGGGCAACGGTATTAATGAACGGTCACTAGGACTTCGGTTTACTGCATCTTCGAGCGAAGCGAGGTTGGGGGTCTGGGGGGTACCCCCAGAAAAAGAAAAAGAAAAGTGAAAGGTAAAGCATTCTTTTTCTGGGGGACCCCCAGACCCCCCGAAATAAATGATATGCTAGTAAATGAGCGTGCACGGACCCTAGGATCTACATGTTTACCAAAGGCGCCTTCCCATTGTTACATACAGTAACAAACAAGGACAGCTTTCACCACAACACATCGTCTCTTGCCACTTCGCTGTTCTGTCTGTCTACCCAGAGGCACAGGCTTTCAGCTTTCAGCTCTTCCTTTCTGTGACGGCGGCTGTACCAGAACAAGGGCCAAGACAAGATGGTGGGCAGTGCCAATCCCAAACCTTCCTCCTTTCAAAGCTCCAGATTATACTTGCTGATGGGGAAATCTCCTCTTCCATGGCACAGACAGCACAGGTCATCGCCAACTCTGGCCACGATGATATGATTGTATGGCCTCGTCTTGCTCCCGCTCCCACTTCCACTTCTCCCCCTCCTCGAAGCCCCTAGGCTTTACGCCAGCCAACCCGAGCTACTGATGCTGACCGCTCGCCTCGCCCGCCTGTCCAGCACGATGCGGTCCTCGACTACTACGGCCGGCGCTTAGCAACATGTTCCTCGGACAGGACCATCAAGATTTTCGAGATCGAGGGCGACACACAGCGGCTGACCGAGACATTGAAGGGGTGCGTTTTCCTTTGCCCTGGAGCTTCCCCGAAACACACAGCAGCCCCAAAGACAAGGCGCTCTCCAGTACCTAACTTACACACAGGCATGACGGCGCGGTGTGGTGCGTCTCGTGGGCGCATCCCAAGTACGGCAACATCCTGGCATCGGCGGGCTACGACGGCAAGGTGATGATCTGGCGCGAGCAGTCGGGCAGCTGGACGCGCGTGTTCGAGTTTGCCCACCACAAGGCCAGCGTCAACGCCGTGTCGTGGGCGCCGCACGAGGCCGGCTGCCTGCTCGCCTGCGCCAGCTCCGACGGCAGCGTCAGCGTGCTCGAGTTCAAGGACGGCAGCTGGAGCCACTCCATCTTCCACGCCCACGGCCTGGGCGTCAACGCCGTGTCCTGGGCGCCCGCCGCCACCCCGGGCAGCATCGTCAGCAGCAGTAGCAATGCCGCTGCAGCTGCCTCGGCAGCCAACTCTGCACCCGGCGCGGCCGCCCCGAACAGCGCCAGCAGCAACAACAACAACAACAGCAGCAACAACCGCCGCTTCGCCACGGGCGGATGCGACAACCTTGTCAAGGTCTGGGCGTGGGACGCGGCGACGGGCACGTACCGCCTGGAGCGCGACGCGCCGCTGGCGGGCCACACGGACTGGGTGCGCGACGTGGCCTGGAGCCCGACGGTGCTGCAGAAGAGCTACATCGCGAGCGCGTCGCAGGACCGCACCGTGCGCATCTGGACGAGCGACCCGGCCCAGCCCAGCCAGTGGACGTGCAGGCAGCTCGACTTCGACGCCATCGTGTGGCGCGTCAGCTGGTCGCTGAGCGGCAACGTGCTGGCGGCGAGCGGGGCAGACAACAAGGTCACGCTCTGGAAGGAGAACCTAAGGGGGGAGTGGGAGTGCGTCAAGACGATGGAAGAGTAGAGAAGCCTAGGTCGCCGGGCTATCGGGGGGGGGCGACTCGAGTGAGAGAACCACCGCACCGACATGAAAACGAGACGGCGTTTGCGATGATATTGTGTTTTTGCTGGCTTTTGTATCGGAAGCAGCTGATTTAAATCCTTCCAAAGGCCTCAATGATATGGCTACCGTCTACGCCCCTGTCTCAAATACAGTGCTAGTCACGAAATAACATGCAAATTCTAGGGCCCGTACACGTTGAGTATCTTCGAGCTGTGCGAGGTCGGGGTCTGGGGGGTACCCCAAGAAAAAGAAAGAAAAAAAGAGCATTCTTTTCCTGGGGGTACCCCCCAGACCCCCAACCTCGCTCCGTTCAAGGATGCTCAACGTGCACGAGCCCTAGGATCTGGAAGCTTATTTTGTGATTGGCACTGCATCCATGTTCTCATATCCGTCAAGGATGCATCAGAGCTCATCCTCACCTGTCAATATCTCGCACCTCAGCTCGGCATCTAAGATACACTACCTCTGGAATCCACGGTCGCAATGTCACATAGTCTGTGAGGATAACCATCAATCACATGATAAAAGTCCCGTTCCCCGATGCCTCCAGCACGTAGATCTCCCCCGTCGCGTCGCTGCTGACCCACACGCGCATTTTGAACACTTTTTTACCGGGAAT
>WXYE02116527.1:0-18854 GCA_011319275.2 Echinosphaeria canescens | reverse complement strand
CAATGACCCTCACCATTGTTCACCACGGCAGCACCGAAGAGGACGGCCCCCCCGGGCATCGACGGGCGAACGCCAGGAGGCCCACTTCAACATCGCCCGCGCGTACTCGCTGCTGGGCCTGGGAAATCTGGCCAACGAGTACTATGGCCGTGTTTTGGGTGAGGCAGAGAGGGCCAGGCTGGAGGCGGCGGCGGCGGCGGAGGAGGAGGGGGGTGGGGTGCAACCGCCATCGCCTAACGGAGACAGCGAGAGCGAGGGCCGATCGACGAGGGACAAAGCAAGCAGCGCGATAGGGAACGAGGACTTGGTGTTCGAGGCGGCGTACAACATCCGGACCACGTGCTTCCTGCTCGGGGACGTGGAGGGGGCGAGGGACATTACGGAGCGGTGGTTGGTACTTGAGTGATTGATATTAAAAAAAAAAAAAAAAAAAAAAAACAGGGATATTTAATAAGAATTAGATTTCTCATTTCGAGCGAAGCGAGCTTGGGGGTCTGGGGGGAACCCCCAGGAAAAAAACAAGCTTAAAAGACAGAGCGATCTTTTTCCTGGGGGTATCCCCCAGACCCCCGACCTCGCTGCGCTCGAATTTGTAGTTGATCTTATTTTATCAAATATGCTGTACTTACTTCAGACACCCTGAGCTCTGGGAAACCTATTTCCGTTGTTGCTCTAGAAAAACAAAAAGAACGCGCTTCCAAGTAGCGTCGTCATATCCCCCAACCCAGGCCGAAGCAGAAGAGGGTTCGGTCCTGCAATGAGGGGAGAGAAGACGATGCTTTAGCTACCGACCAAAGCACAACTCGGGCCTTGGCAACATGCCCATGCAGGTTTCACGGACAGTGGCGATGCAGGGCAGGGCGCCGCATGGCCGGGCCTTTTGCGGCTATCGCGGGCGTGGGCGGGCTGGATACCTCCACCGCGTGATGACGAGAGGGCACGAACCGCACGGGGTGGAAGATATGGTCGGGTTCATACGGCGGTGTACTGTATGAGGTTGATACATCTTGGCCTCAATGTATAGTGCCAATCACAAAATAAACTTGCAGATCCTATCTTCGAGCGAAGCGAGGTCGGGGGTCTGGGGGGTACCCCCAGGAAAAAGACCGCTCTACCTTTTAACCTTCTTTTTCCTGGGGGTTCCCCCCAGACCCCCGGCCTCGCTTCGCTCGAAGAGAGAATCTGCATGTTTATTTTGTGGCCGGCACCGTGCTATCAGGTCCAGTCATGTCGCGTCTGCCCTGATCTCTCATGACAGGCCAATCCAAACCAAGCCCCCCTCGGCCGGCCAGCCGGCTCACGCTCGGTCGATTCTGCATCCCCGACTCACAAAGTATCTGGGTTTCATCAATACTCCACTCGGTCACACGAGTGCCTGGATGGATGGTTGGTTGTGTGCGCAAGTGGGTGAAGGATGCGCCAAAGTATACTGGCACTGGACAGGCTTTTTCACCTGCCACCTCGCGGCAACTTTAGCTTTCTTCCTTCCATGCCGTTTTTATTAGAGGGATTGTGTGCGTGTGACCTGTGCCGGGCCCTAGATGAATCCTGCCTGCTGGTGGACCGGATCTTTTGTGAGGTACCCCTCCCCCTCTTCCTCTTCCTCTTCACAAGGGAAGCCAAGTTGAGGCCGTGCCTCCATGCCATGCCAAGTCGAGCGGTTACAAACGAGCGGTTACAAACGGTTACAGACAGCCACAGAAGGAATCGATGGCTTCCACCAACACAGCAATTCGAAGAAGCAGAGATCTGAGATCTTCGGGTTCAAAAAGCAAGACGATCAGCATGTCAGCTCAGGTCCCAAGCGGTTCTTTGCCGAACCTCAAACGCAAGCGGAGAAGCATGAAGGAAGGCCAGCCCAGGGGGGGCGGATCCACCTGCGCCGACCACCTGGGTGATGACATACCCCGCTTTTTGGCCGTAATAACCCCTCGCTTGTGGTCATATATTTTAATGAACAGACGTCGCGCCCTTTTCATCAATCAAAAGCCTCCTCTCGCCGCCCCTGGCCTGAGAAGCGGCCGAGGCTTTCAGTTGGTCCGTCAGCCGTGTTCGAGCGAGCCCCGTCCCGCCGTCCCGGTCGGTCCCGGTCGCTCGCATGTGGCCTTTTGTTGCTTCTCAAACTCGAGGCATACAAAGACCCAACGCGGGAAACATGTACTGTACTGTACTAGTTGTACTAGTTAGTACAAGCAAAACCGGAAGACGGCTTTGACCAAAAGGGGATAGATCTCGAATCCGGATGAAAGCATCTCATCTCTGTTCGACATGAACTGTCATTGAAGGATGACCGGCCCATTCCGGATGAACCGAAAATCTACTCCAAGTACAGTAGCATTATTGCTTCTTGCAACTCGATTCCAGAGTACTATCCGACCCACTTCGCACCGCACCAAACACGTGGGATGGGGATGTGGGATGTGGGATGTAGGATGTGGGATGAGAAGCTAGATCTGGGTGGAGCCATGTCAGGTACAGTCGCACCCGCCGCCCAACAGGAAGGAACTAGTGCGAGTCAGAAAGAGTTGTCCTCATCAACCTCCCCCCTCCCCTCGGGCTAGAATCTCGCCGCATCCTTTGAACCATGTTCTGGCCACAAGAAGCGTCTGGCGTCTCACCCCCAATATATTGCCTCCCACCTCCCACGTGCTGCTAGCATGTTGGCATGAAATCAGCTTAGCAGCCTGGCAGCTTGGCAGCTTGACAGCAGCTTGGACGACGGCGTAGAAGAGAAGTCCAGAGAAGCAATCTTCGTCTGCAGACGCCTCCATCATGTTCATGTTTCTGACCTCCCGCCCCCACCGGGTCCCTTGCAATCTCCCCAAGTCCATAAAGCTCATCCACACAGGAAAGCTTATGTAGGTTAGGTTCCCTTTCAGAGATGGCCAACTGCACGAGGAAGGCGAGGAATATCCACTATCCATTTTCTTGGAGCGCGGCACCACCAGGTCTCTTGACTAGGCTTGCTAGTCCAGAGATTGGTAATGTTCATTAATAGTTGTACATGGGCTTCGTCAACCCCCTTGCATCATATTGCGGGCGCAGACGGCTTCACATAGTACCTGGCGGCAAAAAGACTGGTTCAGCAACTATGGACTATGTTCAGACTCTCCGTATGCATGTATTAATAATTCTTGCCCAAAGCCAATGTCCTGGTCTTTGTCCTGTCTGGAGCTCCTGCTGCCTACTATAGGGGGGGAGAGGGGTGGGGGGGCTGGAAGGCCAACCGTGCCGTAAATGGCCATGTACATGTCCAGTTGGCCAGTATATATCATCGGCCGAGGCCAGCCCGAGGCCATCTCTGCTTCTCTTGCTGTTTTGCTCTTGTGGATGTTGCCTTCTTTCCCTTCTTTTTCAGCGCACCCCACGAGGCCTCTAGGCCTCCTCCCCCTTGGCTCTGTCTTGTTCTTTCCTTATCCCCCCCAGACGTTCTTTGTTCCCTCGCTATACTTCCTGGGCCACTGCGTGGCGCATGACAGACATACTTTCGACTTTGTTCTCAAAGCCTTGGATGCTCGCCGGAACCGTCTTTCGCTGCTGTCACTCTTATTTGTCTTTTCCTGCTTGACTTCGACCTAGATAGATAGAGAGAAGCCGGTCCCTTGACGCGACCTTGCAACTCGTTTGGCCTGATCCCGGTGCTCAGATCTTCACACCCCATCGTCCTCACCACCACCGTCGTCCCTCGTCGCTCTCTTCGCCCCTCTTCTCCAACCAACGTCAACATGGTCCGCGCTGCTGTCATACTGTCGGCTCTGGCCGCAGCGGCCATGGCGTCCAAGGACACGCGCACGTTTGCCGTCATGCACTTCTATGGAAAGGGTCCCTTGACAACCTGTCGGCTCGACCCCATCATCTCGCCCGGTGAACTGGGCAGTGGTCATGTCCACACCATCCAGGGGGGTAGCAACTTTGGTCCCAATAGCACCGGCGAAATGCTGCTCAAGTCAAACTGCACCAGCGCCATGCTCAAGAACGACTGTAGCAACTACTGGGTCCCGACACTCTATTTCAAGGACCCCACGAACGGCAGTCTGACCCAAGTCCCTCTTTTCTACATGAACGTATACTACTTGTAAGCCATCCATGCCCGTCCTTTTTTTTTTTTTTTTTTTTTTTCCCTTTTCCCAAGAAGGTGATGATGCCGTGCGTGCGTGCGTGACTTGCTTCCTCGTGTCCAGTAAACTAACAAGCAGCAACGCAGCTTCGAGCCCACCTCGGACGAAATCAAGGCGTTCCCGTTGGGCCTGTCCATGGTCAGCGGGAACGCCCAGTTGAGGGGGCCTCCGCCAAATGCCACAGGCGAAAATATCCAGGATCCTAAGATGGGGACGATAAACCCCGTCCAGATAATGTGTGCGAATAAGGGAGGCAAGCCCATCTGTCCGCCCAACTCGGATGGGACCGACGCGTGCATCGGCGACCCCCATAACACAGGAGAGGCGATGGGCTTCTCGAGCTACGACTGCGACCAGTTCGCAACCCCAATGCGAGCAGACATTCACTTCCCGTCGTGTTACAACCCCAAGGCGGGCTTGACCAACTACAAGGAGAACATGGCGTGGCCTGAGGGGGTGACTGCTAAGCCCTGGGCAAACTGCCCGGAAGGCTATATACACACGCCTCATTTGTTCATCGAGGTGGGCTTCCCTCCTGTGTTCTCTGCCCTTTTTTTTTATTTTTATTTTTTTTTTGCATGAGCAAGGTGGCATACGACCAACCCCCCCCCCCCCTTCCCTCCATGTATACTAATTCGCATCCTAGGCATATTGGAACACGTCCCCGTTCCTGCACCTCTGGGAATCGCTCCAGGGTACGGACAAGCAGCCGTTCCTGTTCGCCAATGGCGATGCAATGGGCTTCTCATCGCACGCCGACTTCATGTCCGGTTGGGACGAGAAGACGCTCCAGACCATCATCGACACGTGCAACGCCGGCGACTCCGGCATGGACAAGTGCCCGAATATCATTGGCGGGATCAACGACCCGGACGACAGCTGCACCATCGAATGCCCCGTCAAGGAGGAGATCGTCGGCCCGCTGAGTGCACTTCCCGGCAACAACCCCATCGTCTCGTGGCCCTTCAAGGGCGCCGTGAACGGCAGCGGCTCTGCTTCGGGCGCGGGCGCGGGCGCGGGCGCGGGCGGGGCAGCTTCAGCGTCGGCACCCCCCGTGGGCGGGGCAGGCTCTCCCGACACGACATCCGCGGCAGGCGCAGGCGCTCCCGACATGGACACGACAACGGCCCTTAACAACCCCAGCAACCGCGCCGTGGAGGTTCCCTCTCTGACAGGCGGACAGCAGGAAGGCAACGGCGGCGTTGTGACGGTGACTGTCACCGATGAGGAAACCACGTGGGTGACCGTGACAGTGGCGCCGGGCTCGCCCGGTAGCGACAGCAAGGCCGGCGCCGAGCCCGCCGTTGGGGGGGACTCCACCGGCACGAAGGCTGCTGCTATTGTCCATGCTGCAGCAGATCCATCTTCGTCTTGCTCTGGTCCACATACTACCAGCACCAGTACGACTACTATTACAGCTACTGCCACTGTTACTGCTGCGAAGAGGGCGCTTCCGCGGGCCGACTCCGACTCTGACTCCGACTCCGACTCGGGCAATACAGCTTCACATGAGAGTTTGGAGGATCACGGTCACTTCAGACACGCGCAGCGGCATGTGAGCGGCGCGCTGCGGAGGCTTGGATTCTGATGATTTTGTGCTCGTCTCGTTTCTTTTTTTCTTGGCCTCGCGGAACCTCGAGATTCTGAATTCCCCTTGAATCTCTGGAGGGCATGAGGGACGCCTTCGGGGCTGGTTGGGCCCCCCCAGCTGCTCATTTCTCTTCTTTACGCTCACGACTGGTCCGGCATCGGGACAGCCCATATTGGTTTACTTTTGTGTCACCTTCGCCTTCTCTTCGCATGTGTGTTTGATCATACCGGATTTTTCATCCCTCTCTCCCACTTTCATTTCTCCTCCCTTCCTTGGGCCAAAGCCTAGGACGGGAAACTGTACCTGCGCAACGTTCGACCGCTCGTGCCCTTGGTACCTGGTACCTTGTCGAATGATGATTGTATATAGGACATCATTTCTATGTATGGACATACACTTATCTAGACCCCCGCTTTCCGTCTCATCTCGAGACCAAAGAGAGGGACTGTTAGATAGCGAAATTGTCCAACATACTGCTTCTCCTCTGTCCCCCTTGAAGCGTCAACATAGCCAGGTGGCTCCCATCGCCACTTTGGGACCCAAGGTGATTTCTTTTCTCTCCTTTCGGCCGACATTCTCTCCCCTCAGTAGCATCCCGTTCATCGACGGCCCTTTCATCGGACGGACCGGAAGCGACATGGGAATGAGAGCGAGCGTTCCCTGGCACCAAACGAAAGGGCATAAATTGGGGCTGCCGTAGTAGTAGGTAGGTACCTAATCCGCCAAGGGACGAAATAATCCTGATCAGGCTATTTTGCTTGGCGGGTTGGTTCGGAGGTATGCTTTGGCGACGCAGGAAAAAAGACACTTTGTGTTCTTCGTACCCCTAAATGTGACTAGCCTGTTCCATGGGTTTTTGAGCGGTGCGGCTCGCTCGTCTGCGCCATGTCTGATCCCTTGGTACAGGCCCAAGGGGCTGGGATATTATTTAAATCATGCATACTTGCCTGCTGCCTACATGCTGCCTTCCATCTTGTCGGAAGGATCGCAGAGGCGAGGGAGGCGGGAGAAAATCAGGGGAGGGGAGGGCGAGCTCTTCAGCCCAAGATTCGCGGGTGTTCTTCCTTCTTATACGATACGAGGTCACCGTCACATCAAGCTGGCCCTGGGTTAGTTAGCCGCAGAAATGGTACGTCAGGTATAACTTCATTAGAGTACCAATCGCAAAATAAACATGAAGACCCTCGAGTCCGCGCTGATTTACTAACCCCGATTATATTATTACTATAACATCTTCGAGCGAAGCGAGGTCGGGGGTCTGGGGGGAACCCCCAGGAAAAGACCGCTCTACCTTTTGACCGATTATACTATTTACTACCTTCGAGCGAAGCGAGGTCGGGGGTCTGGGTTGGGACCTCCAGGAAAAAAGGCCGCTCTACCTTTTATCCTTGGTTTTTGAGCGGCCTTTTCCTGGGGGTTCCCCCCAGACCCCCGACCTCGCTTCGCTCGAAGGCATTATCATAATTGTATAATCGGAGTTAGTGAATGAGCGGTATACGGACCCTATGATCTGCATGTTTATTTTGTGATTGGCGCTGTACCTTCTAGATGGTTGCGGGGGAAAGAGAAGAAGAATTTGAATAAAGTAGGAAGTGGGAGGGAAAGGAAAGGGGAGGAGTACCTGGCGAGAATCAAGGTTGTGCACTCCCGCTACTTGGGAGTGACGATATATTTTATGTTGTACAAGACTATCACTGTACCAAAAATGGCGGTAGATTGTCCTTTTTTTTCTTTATATCCCGGTGGAAATGATCAAGGCGCTCTCATAAATATTGTGAGGGGAAAAGACCCCCAAACAAGAACCACCCAAATTAAGAGGGTGCAAGTACTTCGCACCCTCAGACTTTTTCTTCAATACCGGCCCCCCTTTCCCGCCCATATTCTTTCTGGCTCTCGGTGACGGACCCGGCGTCCGTCCGGTCGTCACGCTTCGCGGCCGCGCCGCGGCGGCCGCCAGCGTGGTCGGCGCCCATGCGCTCGAGCGCCTCGGCGGCCTCGCGCGAGTACCTGCAGCGCATGCGGACACGCCTGCCGTAGCGCCAGAACAGGTACGGGAACGGCATGCAGCCGAGGGCGAGGAAGGCCGGCACGCTGGCGGCCCAGTGGATGCCGAGGCTGTCGTATATGTAGGTGGTGAAGAGCGGGAAGGCGCAGCCGAAGAGCGAGCGCAGCACCGTGTTGGCGGCCAGCACGGACGCGGCGTAGATGACGTAGCTGTCGATGAGGTAGTTTGTGAGCGACAGGAACACGAGCACGAGCCCGCAGGCGAAGAAGCCGGACCCGACGACGGGCACGGCCCAGTGCACGCCCGGCCCGTCCGTCCACGCGAACCAGAACAGGCCCACGGGCAGCAGGACGGAGCCGAGGATGGCCGGCGGCAGTCGCGCCTCAGGCGGCGCGCCACCCGTGCCCGTGCCCGCGCGCTGTGACTTCTCCAGCACGCGCGCGTACCAGCCGCTGTTGAACATGGCGAACATGCCCACGGCCACCAGGAGCCCGACGGTGATGCCGAGGAAGGCCAGCCCTCCGACGCCGGTGCTCCAGCCGCGGTGCTCCTCAAACACGATGGGGAAGGCGGTGAAGAGCATGTAGAGCGTGCCGTAGATGACGGCGATGTAGATGGCCGTCAGGAACACGATGGGCTCGCGGAACAGCAGCACCCACGGCCGCAGCAGGGCCACCCGGAACTGCTCGACGGGCCCTGGCGGTGGCGGCACCCCTTCTTTCTGGTTCTCCTGCTGCCCCTGCTGCTTCTGGCGATCGAGATGCGACACGTAGACCTTGCCGGTGGCGGCGCTCAGCTTGGCGGCGCGCCGGCTGAGCAGCACGGGCGCGTACGTCTCGGGCAGGAAGACGGCGGAGAGGATCCAGAGGACGCCGCCGAAGATGGCGATGAGCCCCTCGACCCAGCGCCAGCCTTCGGACTCGCTGAGGAAGCCGCCGATGACGGGGCCCAAGGACGGGCCGAGAAATGGCCCGAGGCAGAACAGGGCGGCGGCGAGCCCGCGCTCCTCGGCCGAGAACATGTCGGCGACGACGCCGATCGAGTTGGTCAAGGGCCCGCACCCAAGGCTGCCGGCCAGCGCGCGGAGCACGAGCAGGGTCGCCATGCTGTTTGCCCCCGCCGCGCCCGCGCCGAAGACGGTCAGGAACATCATGTTGAGGAAGAGGATGGGCTGGCGGCCGAAGAATTCTGTTGGTAGGGTGGTTAGTTATGGGGTGCGTTACAAATAAGCGGTCAAAAAGGGGGAGGGGAGGGAGTTGTGTTAAATAAGGCATCAAAAGGAAGGAGAGGGGAGCGGGTTGTGTCCTGGGTAAATGGAGCAGGGCTAATATGATGAATTCCAAGTACGGCAGGGCGGGGAGAAGACGCCCATATTGTTGAAGGAGGAAAAGAGAAGGAAGGAAGCAACGCACCCGAGGCCGGGGCCCATATAAAGGGGCCTATGGCGAACCCAAGCACGAACAGCGAGACGCCGAGGATGGCAACCTCCTGGCTGACGAGGAACTCTTCTCTGACCTGGGTGAAGCCCCCCGTATACACGGAGCTTGCAAAGGCGACGGCGAAGGTGTCCAGGGACGACAAGATGTTGATCATCCAGCGCTTGCCGGCCGACCACGCCATCGGGTTCTGTGGGTCGTGTTCCAGGAAACTGACCAGGTACGGCGACTGGGTCGTGCCCTCGCCCGAGAAGCTGTGCCCGAGCACCTCGTCCGTCAGGCCGGCCGGGTTGAAGACGAGCTGGAAGTGCGAGACGAGGCTCGGGCGCCGGGCCGGGCTGCTCTCACCACCAACGAACGGCGCTGGGGTCGGGCCGGCCTTGCCCCCCTTCTCTGTATCTTGGTCGAGCCGGGCCCCAGCCGTGAGGGATGTATTAGTCGACGACATGATGCCAGGCCCACTGCGAGAACCCATGGGGAGCCGTTTCGATGTCACTCATCGATCAAATCAACTGAACCGAGCATTCTTCCCAATAAGGCGAAGCGAACCAGATCCAACGATGCGCCGAGATGGCTTGCTTGGACCGACATGGGGGGAGGGGGGCGGAGGACGGAGACTACTGCTACTACTTATAAAGCCTACTACCCATAGGAAGGCAGACAGGATCGGCGTTGGTTTCAAACTTTCATTTCTGTCCGACAGGGCTGCCTATGTGCTAGTTTTCTGATCCCGGAGAATGCGAATCCTTCCACCGGTTATGGAATATGTTCCGCGAGCTAGCGGGACTTTCCCCATGCGACCCATGCGACCCACGCGAACTGTCGATGGTTCACTGCAACCTCCTCGGCCCGGGCATAACAACACGGCTTTGATATGTGACCTAGAATGGACGTTCGGCTCTTCACCTTGTCCGCGTACAACTATTCCTCTTCGTCCTCCTGTCCAGAAGCCAGTAATCGGCATCCAGCGTGGGAGTGTGTGCCAAGGCCAAGGTAGAGAAGAGCGTAGGCTAAGGGTATAGGAGTAGCCCCAAGCGCTTTTGACGAGGAGCGCCAGCGCCAACGTCGGGTGTCAGCAACGCGTCGTCGTTAAATCAAGCTTATGTCGAAGTGGGGAACAAAGAAAGAAGGAGAAACAGCCGCACTCCTCCGCCATACTCTCAGGTAATGGACACAGGCATTCTCCACAATATATATTTTTCCGATATTTTGATAACTATTATAGAAGAAAGAAAAACCCGAGATTTCAATAAACCTCTTTATACCCTTCGAGGAGCTTGCGACGAGGCCGGGGGTCTTGGGGGAACCCCCAGAAAAAGAAACACTTTAGGAGATTTCCTAGGGGGGTTCCCCCCAGACCCCCCGACCTCGTCGCAAGCTCCTCGAATATCGAAAAAAAAAAAGGGCTTATAGTTGTTAAGAAGAAAAGGAAAAAGAAAAAGAGAAGACGAATTCACTTAGGATTAGTTTTGAGGGAAATTAATGGCGTATGCATTCGCTTGTTCAGCCGAGCCATCAGCCGTTGTTGACTATGCAGCATCGCAAAATGTGGCAAATCTTGAGCTGCACATGCTCTGCCGGCTGCACTCCGTGGCGTCATTGCAAATAAATGCCTGGTTTGGAAATCTCAGAACTAGTCTGCTCCTTTTTTGTGAACGCAAGCATGTGTTCGAGCCGAGGTTATGCTTCAGAATGGGGAGGGGCCCTCAGGGGTACAGACCGGAGAGAGAGCCGTTTTGCGACACCAGACTAGCCGCACAGGGGAAGTAACTGAAGAAAAGGGAAGCTAAGGCCTAAGGGGGTCTACCTGATTTCGGAGCCACCAACCTCTTGCGGTCCATTCGCCGAGCGGGCAGCGGAGGCGGGCGCAAAACAACGTTAACCACGCCACCTTGCTGCCTCGGCTCGCAGAAAAAGGAAATCGACAAGAGCGGGCCTGATCAAGCCTTAAGCGGTGAAACCGGTCCATTCGTCATCATCCGGGTCCTCGTTTTCGGAGCATGAGGCAACAACATCGCCTTGCGCATGCTTCGCTGTAATGGCATCTCTGCGCCGTTTCGCAGCCGGCGTGGTGTTGCGCGCGTGGGTGACTCTGTCTTGGCATAGAGCGTCTGGATGAGGTGTCTGGCTTTTAGCCCCATCAAGTCCTTGGGATCCGCTGTCGCCGCTTGCTCCATCAATTCTGCTATTGCCCACGCCCGGTGAGCCGCGTTGGTCTGGAGAAACTGTCTCGGCTCCGAAGTCAGGCATCTGTTGCCCGGCGGCTTTGAAGATTGACGTTTCTTGCGCTACCCGCCCGGTCCCGTCCCTCTCGGTCGATCCCTCCCGGTGGAAGGCCGCGACAAAGAAGCCCATCGTTCCTTGGCCGTCCCCGCTCCCGGCTCGGATGCAAGCTTCGGCAATCTCGTGGCTCCCACGGCACGCCGCCACCGAGCCGCGCATCGGCCACTCTCGCATGCCGCGCACCTGGTGCGCGCGAGGAAGCAGGCGCCACCTGCGCTCTTGCGCAACGTCCGATGCCAGCGCGCGCATCACTACCTCCTCGTTCTCTTCCGCATGCACCGAGCAGGAAGAGTAGGTCACCTTGCGTGCGTTGGGGAAGGACAGGGCATGCTGTAATAGTGCAAGCTGGAAGGACGCCAAAGCTGCGACGCGTGCCTGGAGGTTGGCGTCGGAGTCGAGGACAGTGGACGTGTTTTCGCCGTATTCCGTCAGTGCAACTGGCGAGCCTGCACTCTGGTCCGGTTTGCCGTCATCCCGTTTGCGCTTCCGGCCTCCACCCTGTCTCGGCATTTTGCCGTGCTTTCCCTTGCTGCTGCCCGTTACACCTATGCTAGCGCCGGCCGCAGGTGGCGGGTCGGGCAAATGAAGCTTGGGCCCGTCGTCACGGCCGATAATACCACTTCCGGAGCAGCTCGGGTCCAAGAGGAGAGCGCCGACGTTCTGGTAAGCCTTGGAGGCTGGGTCGACCTTGAGGAAATCCTGGCCGTGGTGGATAGAAACGAGCGCTCCTGAGCGCGCCCGTTCAACCATCTGTTCTAGCGTCTTAGCCCGGGCTCTATCCTTCTCAAATGCATGAATTCTCTGCTGCAGGTTCCCTTCTGTCCCATTTCTCGCTTGCAGTATGGCGGCCAGGTGAGTCGTCTTGTTGCCGGGCGCCGCGCAAGAATCAATCACGTCGCCGTCTTCAGGCTGGGGGTCTAGGAGATAGGCCGGAAAGCAAGAGGCCTTGTCTTGCAGGATGATGGCTCCGGTTTTGTAAGCCTCAGTTTTGGTGACATGTATTCCAGGAGGGATGGCGACCAGGTTAGGCACGTGGACGTCAATATAAATGACCTTGTTCTTGTCGCTCCCGGTCACGTCCTGGACCGAGGGCACAGCCTCGAAGCCAGTGAATGTGGTCTCAAGCTGCGCGGTAAGTGTAGTCTTGAGCGTGTTGACACGAATCCACCGCGGATGGGCTGGTTCGCCAGAGCCGCACTCCGCCTCGACCAATGCCCGTAGATGCTCTAGGGACGCGCATCTTCGACGGACGCGCGCGCGAATGAGTTCTGATGAGAGCCTGGCATGGTGGCGCTGGACAGAGGCCCTCAGTCCGTGAGTCTGAGGCAGTGCAATGCCCTTTTTGGAGATCAAGAGGTCGTGGACGAGGAGTAAAGACAGGATTGGGGTGAGCTAGACGGCGTGATGGGGGTCAGACCAAGTCAGACCTCGCTGATTCGGCTCGGTAGCCTCTTCCACCACTCATTCATTCATCACCCCTCATAATCACAAACCTTGTGCTCCTCTCGGAGGAGCTTGGCATTTTCAATAACTTCCTTGAGGATGCTGCTCCACTTGCAAGACTCCAGGGCCAGGGCATAGACTTGGGCGGGAGGCGATTTGAGGTCTTGCTTGCCAAACACTCTCGACTTGAGACTTCCTCCATGGCTCGTGGGGGCGGAGAGAAGGGCGGCCGCTTCATGGTAGAGCGACATTTGGGTGTTATCTTGTTCGGAAATATGTTTGTCTGGGAGGTGGGTGGTAGGTGGTCTTTATTTCCTCTAGTTTGTCAAACCTTTCTCCAAAGTTGAACCGATTTCGGAGATAGCGATAAGAGGGATATTTTCTCCGCTGCCCTCCAATGAGTTTGAGTCAAGTACATCCGGCCTCCGAGTCACTCACCCTCGAGTTACTCATCGTCGAGTTCGTTGAAGCACAACTCAGGCTCAAGAAGGTGTGTTGATCATACAAAAACAGCCATACAAAAACAACAAACTTAAAAAGGATTCGCTTTTTGGTGGCGGGTTTTCTATTTTTCAATTATCATGGCTTCAGAAAAGACAAAGACACTCCTCTGGGGTGGCCGGTTCACAGGCAAGTCGAGTTCGACCATGATGAAAGTTGAGAGTGCATTGCATGCATCCCCCTAACGGCTCTCATCACTTGGCAGAGGGGATGGACCAGCTCATGGTCCGGTTCAACGAGTCCCTCCCCTTCGACAGGGCCCTCCACACGGCCGACACGCGGGGGTCTATGACTTTTGCCAAGGCGCTCCAGAAGCTCGACCTCCTGACGCAGCACGAGCTGGACCAGATCCTGTCCGGGCTCGGCCAGGTCGAGCGGGAGTGGACCGACGGCACCTTTGCCGTCAAGCCCGACGTGGACGAGGACATCCACACGGCCAACGAGCGGCGGCTGTCGGAGATCATCGGCCCGCAGATCGCCGGCAAGCTGCACACGGGCCGGTCGCGCAACGAGCAGATCGCCGTGGACCTGCGGCTGTGGGCGCGCGACCGCATCGACGAGCTGTCCGGCACGATCCGTGCCGCGCTGCGCGTGTTCGCCGCGCGCGCGCGAGCCGACGTGGACGTGCTGATGCCGGGCTACACGCACATGCAGCGCGCCCAGCCCGTGCGCTTCTCGCACTGGCTGCTGTCGCACGCCACCTACCTGAGCGGCGACCTGCAGCGGCTCGAGGACCTGTCGCGCCGCGGCGTTGCCAGCTGCCCGCTCGGCGTCGGCGCCCTGGCCGGCAACCCGTTCGGCATCGACCGCGACTTCATGGCCCGCGACCTGGCCTTCGCGTCCGTGCACCCCAACAGCCTGGCCGCCGCCGCCGACCGCGACTTCGTGGCCGAGATCCTGCAGTGGGCCGCCCTGCTGATGGTGCACCTGAGCCGGCTGGCCGAGGACCTGATCCTGTTCAGCACGGCCGAGTTCGGCTTCGTGCGCGTGGCCGACGCCTACAGCACCGGCAGCAGCCTGATGCCGCAGAAGAAGAACCCGGACAGCCTGGAGCTGATCCGCGGCAAGGCCGGCCGCGTCATGGGCCAGGCGTCGGGCTTCCTGTCCACGCTCAAGGGCCTGCCGACGGCCTACAACAAGGACCTGCAGGAGTCGGTCGAGCCGTTGCTCGACTGCGTCGGCACCGTGTCCAACTGCCTGCGCATCTCGACCGGCGTCGTCGCCACGCTGACGCTGCGGCCCGACCGCATGCGCGCCGCCCTGACGGCCGACATGCTGGCCACCGACGTGGCCGACTACCTCGTGCTCAAGGGCGTGCCCTTCCGCCAGACCCACCACATCGCCGGCGCCGTCGTGCGCAAGGGCGAGGACCTGGGCCTGTCCATTGCCGACCTGTCGCTCGAGCACCTGCGCGAGATCTCGCCGCAGTTCGACGCCGACGTCAGCGACGTGTTCGACTTTGAGAAGAGCGTCGAGAGGAGGGCGGCCAAGGGCGGCACCGCGCGCGCGGCAGTGCTGGAGCAGGTGGGCGTCCTTGAAGCATTGATAGGCGAGGAGGCCAAGCCGTGAAGTGTCCGGTTCTTGTTCAGTTCAGAGTACGCGAGCACGGAGATGGCTACTGGGAGGCTTGGATCTTTCATAGGAAACAAGAAAAAAAAAAGGCTTGGGTGATACGGCATGGCTTGGGTGATACGGCATGGCGTACGTAATGCTTGATGCTTGGGCTACATGGTACATGGTGCATGGTACATGATACATGGCCAACTCTGGGTGTAGGAGAATTCCTCCCAGCTGGCCTCACGAGACATTCTTTCGCGCGGTTGTGGCAAGCATAGTCTTGGTCTGTTATTAAAGGAGTTGCGGATAGAGATTAGAGCAAAGACGGTGCGGGAGGTATGCCCAGGCGTATAATAGGTCGTGGTTTGTTGTCTCTCTCCCGTTGCATTGTTGGTACAGTGCCAATCACAAACTTAACATGCACAGTAGATCCAGGATCCGTACATGCTCATATACTAACCGATGATACTATTACTACAATATCTTCGAGCGAAGCGAGGTCGGGGGTCTGGGGGGTGCCCCCAGGAAAAGACCGCTCTGTCTTTTACTTTTTTTTTTCCTGGGGGTACCCCCCAGACCCCCGACCTCGCCTCGCTCGAAGGTACTATGCGTGTACAGACCCTAGGATCTACAGTTTATTTTGTGATTGGCACTGTATGAGCACGAAGTGGAAATCGCCGTTTACAACTCATCCCGTTGCCTGCCTCCCACAGGTCCGTCGGTAGCTCCAGCTCCCACGATCGTCGAATGTGTTGTATCGTGCCCATCCCCTCCCTCAACACCTCCCCCTCGCACCCCCTTCTCCTTCTTCTCCTCTCCTTGTTCTCCTTCATCTTCGCGACCACGCATCGGTCCATTCCAGGGCTCCACCCGGCCCTCGAGTACGTCGGCTACCCACGGCCGCAGCGCCCTCGCGTTGGGCGGCCGCCCTGTCTGCGGGTACGGATAGACGAGATCGCTGGCCAGGTGGTGCAGCGAGACCGCGGGGAAGGGGCCCTTGGGGTCCAGGCCGAGCCGAGCCATCAGGCCGGGGAAATCAAGCGGGTAGGCGGTGACGGTGGTGACGGAGTGGAAGTGGCTCTGCGCGAATGGGTAGACGGCTTTGCGGACCTCTTGCCGCCCGGGCTCGGTCAAGGCGAAGATGTAGGCGATTGGGTTGCCAGGCTGGCGAGGGTGAGGGGAGGGGAGGGGGGGGGGACAGCAAGGTGTGTGAGAATAAATGAATGAGTTCATGATGAGTTCGTGAATATGAAAAAGGGAGAAGAGGGGTGTAATCGCTAACCTCAACTAGCCTATCTCGGTTCAACACAGTCAATTCCTCGACGACACCCCTCGAGGCCTTCCTCAGCCACGCCTCGAGCTTCTGGTCAAGCAGGCCTATTCCATCCCCATCCTGCTCATGATCATCGTGAAGCTGAATCCCTTCTCGCTCGGGTACAAAGACCACGCGCTCGGCATCCACGGGCAGGTAGCAGACCACCACGGGCAAATCGCCAAAACCCTGAGCCTTCGCGAGAGTCGGGTCCGTCACGACGCCGAACGTGAACTCGCCGCGATGGCGCTCCGCGGCCCTTGCAAGGGCGGCCTGGAGCCTGGCGCTGGCAGCCGCGTCTGGGCCCGGGAAGGCGATGAAGACGACCTCGTCGAGGGCCTTGAACGTGGCGAGGGTGTCGGGGGACGAGAGGGACGAGACGGCGGGGCGGAGGTGGCGGTTGGGGAAATGGGTGATCCTATGTAGACCGGGAAGAGAAACAAGGGCCGTAAGCTGTTTATGATTGTATGGCATTGGTAGGTCATGTGTGGTTTAGCAGGCAGCAACGTACGCCGCGGCCCGTCGAGGGCCATGGTACTCCAGTGACAGTTCCTCGCCCGGCCTGAAGAGGCGGATGGACGGGAATGAGGTGAGGCGGTGCGTGTTCTCGCAGGCCGGTCTCTCGGCCTCGCAGTCGATGCTCAGGAAACGGAACTGCTGCTGCTCTTGCCGCAAGTGCCGCGGTACATGCACCCCGGAGACGGCCGTCTGCCACTCGGGCTCGAGATAGTGGCTCTTTGCTCTACCACATGGAAAGCACAGTGAGCGTAAGAATGTGTACCGGTGATGGCAAATGGGCATGGAGCTACTTCACTCACTCATTGGGCTACAAGAGATTGATCGGGTGAGAAGATTTTTTAAAGACATGGTCGGACCAATTCAGCATGCGGCAAACCAATGGAGCACATGTGGCATAGGTCGTCATACCAGGACAACTGTGGTGAAAGGGTTAGAGAATGGATTCCCCCAAGGTCTAGAGGATGATCAAGGCTGCGACTAACAAGCCACAAGCACGGCTTCACCACCAGCCAAGGCCTCAGCGAGGTCAGTGGCAGATGAGTGATCCCAAGCTAGGACATGCGCGGCCATGAAGGCGCAGGCATAGACGTGGAAACCAACCATCGTCTTGAACGTTGTTGTTGTTGTTGTCGTCTTGGTGTTTTGAAGGTAGATGCCGATTTATCAGCAAGAAACAGGGTTGTACGTATGTATAGTGCCAATCACAAAATACTGACCCCGATTGTATTATTACGTACTATAAGTATCTTCGAGCGAAGCGAGGTCGGGGGTCTGGGGGGTACCCCCAGGAAAAGACCACTCTCCCTTTTACTTTTTCTTTTCTTTTCCTGGGGGTTTCCCCCAGACCCCCGACCTCGCTTCGCTCGAAAGTGCTATAGCAATAGTATAATCGGGGTGTATACGGACCCCAAGATCTACATGTTTATTTGTGATTGTCACAAAGGAAAACAATACATCCGTATTGTCAAAATAGAAGCTGACTTCCCCACTTCTGACTTCCGCCGAATCCCGGATCGTTCGTGAAATATCTCGACTTACATGGTGATGTCGTCGGCCAGAATCAGATCCTGCATCCTTCTTCGTGCCGGTCTTCAAATTGACGTGGCTTTTTACCTGCCCAACCAAATACTACGTAACAAATATCATAGGTAGCCTGCCTAAGATCGGCGGTCCAAGAGATTGCTCTTGCGGCGCTGCAATCCTACTGCTCCGTTCACCAGACCATCAAGGCTGTCTCATGTTGCCGCTAGCTCATCCATCGTTTCTTATGTTCATAAGCTCTGTTTAATTTTTACTCTTCTATGTTACTTTATTTGCAATCCCGAGTTATGCCATACGCCCCCTATGCATGAGTGGAAAGAACAAGTGAAACAGAACAATTCTCCCATCTTGTAGTCCCTGGTATCATAGCTTGCGCGCACGCTCTGGTGAACCCTTCCTCTCTTCTCTTTATGCAAAAAAAAAAAAAAAAAAAAAAAAAAAACGCCTCGGCATGATCCCATCCCCAAAAGAAACCCTCAACTTCTTCACTCCGCCGCGCCAGACAGCCCCATCCTCGACGCTCCGAGTGTCACTGCCCGGGCCCCTTCCTCCGGTTCTTTCCCCTTGTCCCTGGCCCTGCTACTGCTACCGCCACTGCCGCCCAGCCCGCTGACGAGGCCAATCCCCTTCCGGCGGCCGCGCACAACCGCGCCCAGCGCCTGCTCCATGGCGCGCAGGTCGCCCAGCATCGTGATGTGGCCCCTCTCCGTCAGCACGCAGCCGCCCTTGGCGAGCTCGTAGCCCGGCGGCAGCATGGCCTCGCGCGCCAGCACGACGCCGTCGCCGCCGCGGAACACCAGGTCGTCGAACGCGTCCGCGTGTGCGATCCCCTCTCTCCCCCCAGACACCTGCGCCCGGTACAGCGTCGGGATGTCCTTGGCGTACACGATCGCGAACGGCGGGTACGCGTCGCCTTGCTCGGCCCGGAACGAGAGCTCCTGCCGGAATTGTCGCGTCTCCGCCAGCGTGCGCGCCAGGTACGCCCGGTTGCGCTCCAGCGTGGCGGCGGCCTGGTCGGTGTCGTTGTCGCCGCCGCCGCTCTTGGTGC
>WXYE02115479.1:0-18861 GCA_011319275.2 Echinosphaeria canescens | reverse complement strand
CATGGCCGACGGCTGGTGGATGGTGCACAGGATCGCCTGCCCGCTCTTGGTCAGCTTCTCGAGCAGGTCCAGGATGGCCCACGACGTCTGGCTGTCGAGCCCCGACGTCGGCTCGTCCACGAATAGCAGCAGGGGCGGCTTGGCCGCGAGCTCGACGCCGATGGTCAGCCGCTTGCGCTGCTCGACGTTGAGGCCCTCGCCCGGCACGCCGATGACCGCGTCGGCGTACTCCTCCATCTCCAGCAGCCGGATGACCTCGTCGACGTAGGCGAGCTTGTCCTTGCGCGGCACATGGTCGGGCTGGCGCAGGAGCGCGCTGAAGTTGAGCGCCTCGCGCACCGTCGTCGTCTGCAGATGCAGGTCCTGCTGCTGCACGTAGCCCGTCTTGCGCTGGAAGGACGTGTCGCGCAGCCGGCCGTCGACCAGCATCTCGCCCGTGATGATGCCCATGGCCGTGCGGTCGGCCAGGCAGTCGAGCAGCGTTGTCTTGCCGGCGCCCGACACGCCCATGAGCGCGGTCAGCGTCCCGGGCTTGACCCAGCCGTCGACGTGGTCGAGGATCTGGCGCGGCTCGCCCTTGATTTTGACCTCGTAGCACACGTTGCGCCAGTGGAAGACGCTGGTCTGCTTCTGCAGAAGGGCCGCCGGGTTGCCACCGGCGGCGCGGCTGTTGATCAAGGCCGCGGGGCCGGCCAGTCGCGCGCCGCCAGCCTCGGCATCGTCCTGCTCGTGCTGCTTCCTGGTGGCTGCCGAGAGGGCCGCGGCAGGGTCGTGGCCGCGGCGGAACACGAGCACCTCGCCCTTGCTCTTGACCTCCGAAACGCCCTCGGCCGCGACCATGTAGGTGACGAGGAAGCCGGCGGTGAAGGCGATGATGATGCCGTAGTTGCGCCAGCGGTGGCTGGCGTAGTACGAGAAGCTCGAGTTGATGTAGGCGTCGCCGCTGACGAATCCCTGGCCGGCGACGGACCCGACCGTTGCGCAGACGCGGTTGAGCGCGCCGACGTCGCCGTAGCCGGGCACGCGCGGGTTGGGCACGAAGCTGGTGCAGGTGAAGTCGCGGTTGGAGAACTCGTTGACCATCAGGGCCTCGAAGGCGTACGCGAGCGGGTCGATGTAGTTCATCCACCGGCACCAGCCGTGCATGTACGAGATGGGGATGGCGAAGCCGGTGAAGATGATGAGCCCGAGGATGATGAGCGCGGCCGGCACCATGGCCTGCGACAGCGAGCGCGACGCGCTGGCGATGGTGCGGAAGATCATGGACATGGCGAGCGTGGTCGAGAAGGTGATGAGCAGGAAGAAGAAGACCGGGCCCGGCTCGCGCCGCAGGTTGGTCATGAAGTAGAGCGTCAGGTTGAAGATGATGCTGTTGACGATCTTGTACGGCAGGTCGCACAGCATGGACGCCACCGCCTCGGCCGACGGGTGGTAGAGCGCGTACCGGTCGTGTTTTTCCACAATCGGCCGCTGGGCGTACAGTGTCAGGATCTCGAGCGCGCTGGCGAAGGCATTCATGAGGCAGGCGAAGAAGATCAGCGCGCTGCGTGAGTAGAAGCTGGCCGTGGTAGGCTGCAGGTTGAAGAAGACGCTAGCGATGATGAGCGCCATTACGAAGTTGCCGACGAGCATGCCGCCGCTGATGCTGGGGTCGCCGATTAGGCGCCTCCACCCGCGCCAGACGCACAGGTCCACCTGCTGCCAGTACGACAGCGTGAAGGGCGAGCTGGCGCGCTGGTTCTTGGCCTGCTGCGCCCTGCGCGACGCGCGGAAGGCGTCGGCGTCGGGCCCGTTGATCGGGTGGCTGGTCTTGTACTCTTCGATCTCGGCACGCAGGGCCGCGTACTGCTCGCTGCGCTTCCACGCGGCCGCGAACTCGTCGGGCGTGCGCGGCGCGCGGTCCTCCCATCCCTTGCGCACGATGCGCTCATGCGGGCTGGTCATGGACGTCAAAAAGTCGGGCGTCGTGGCACGCGCGGGGCAGTCGAAGCCAAGGCCGACAAAGTACTCGCGCGCCTTGGTAGCCGGGCCGAAGAAGATCTGCCGGCCCTCGTACAGCACGCAGGCCTTGTCGAACAGGTCGTAGGCCGACTGGGGCGACTGGTAGATGGACACGATGGCCGTGCTGTGGAACAGCGTCGACTGCAGCCGCAGCGTCTTGCAGAACTCGACGGCGTTGGCGCTGTCCAGCCCACGCGTGCTGTTGTCCCAGCACTGCAGGGGGGCGCCCGATAGCGTGGCCTCGGCGATGGTCACGCGCTTGCGCTCGCCGCCCGACACACCTCGGATGTACTCGTTGCCGACATTTGTATTGACCGTGTGGCTGATGCCGAACATGGCCATGACAACGTCCCGAAGGTGGTTGGTAAACAGCGACCGCGGTATCCCGGCAGGGAGATGGCGCGGTGCCCGGGCACGCGCCGCAAAGGTGAGCGTGTCGCCGACGGTGAGTTGGGGGAAGTGGACGTCTACCTCGGCCGTATAGACAGCCTCGCCGCGGTGGTGCTTGATCATCTCCTTCGCCGTCATGCCTGTGTACTCAGGACCCGTCAGCACGTTTGTTGTTGCCCACCAACTTAGACCCCCTTTTGTCTAGACACCCTTCTGTCTTACTCAACCAATGTCACTCAAACCATGTCACCCTCACACACCCGCCCACACACAACACGCACATGGGTCGTGCCACCGTCACCGTCACCGTCCAACCAACCACCGCATAGCGTGACGTACCTTGGTAGTTAAAGTAGGACTTGTCGTCGATGAAGATGCCGTTGTAGTCGCCCGCAATCGTCTTGAGCAGCGTGCTGCACCCCGAGCCGGGCGGACCCAGCACGACGAGCATCTCGCCCTTGCGCACTAGGCCGTCGAAGTCGCGCAGGATGTCGATGCGGCGGCCCACGTTGCCCAGCACGCGGCGCGGCAGGCTGAGGGCCTCGAGCCAGATGTTGAAAAAGTCCTTTTGGTAGTCGGTCGGCGAGCCGAAGCCGTACACGTTGAGGTCCTGGAAGGCGACGCCGCTGGTGCGGAACGCGTGGCCCTGCCCCTCGACCATGCTGGCCACGGCGCGCGCCCACGCCTTGGAGCTGAAGTTGGGCCCGTTCGGGTTCAGCGGCGAGTCCGGGTCTTTCGAGGCCGCGAACACGTCGGCTCCGCCGCCGCCGGCTGCTGCGTGCGAGTCGTTCGTGTAACGCCGCGCGAGCGCCATCACGAGCTCCTCCCGCCGCTGCTCCTCCAGCATCTCGTCGTCCACAGCGGCGTCGCTGAGGCTGTCGGGCTGCGAAGGGCCCGTCTTCTCGGCCCCCTCCTTGCGCATCATGCTCCGAGTCGAGCGGCGTTCGACGTCGTCGCTTCCTATCACCCCTGACTCAGACTCTCTATTTCCTCCTGGTAATGCCGTATTGCCGTTGTCGCCGCCGCCGGCTTCATGAGGGCGACCGGTGGTGCTAGCGGTGTGGTCAGGGTTCCCAAAAGCACCGATGCCCGTTGTGAAAGACATGGTTGCTGAATTGGCGATGGGTGTGCGGACGAAAGGGCTCACTACCCCGACTTATAGACGGTCGTCCGACTCGTTCCTGCAGTCACCCGACTCCGCCACTGTTGTTCCTACCACTCCCACGCTCTCTCTCCCTCTCTCCCAATCCCAGACATACACCCACCCTATAGGATGCCCTGGCCTGACTCGACGCTTGATGGTGAAGAAAGCTCCCCCGAAAATAAAAGGCCTCGAGGAAGGGATCCCGACGTCGGCACCGCCCCAAGAGAGATGGTAGCGCGAGATGCACCCAGGTGGGGTGAAAGACGCAGTCGTCGGCACGTCGATTTGCGGGGGTGGCCTGTCGTTTGGTTGGGTCGGCTCTGGGTCTGTTGAAGGTTTGGGAACCAAGACCACTCACACGCCTCTTGTCCGGCGGGAAGATCCGAGTCGTTCCGTACACGCACGCACACAGCACCGCGACGTCCTTCGAGGCAGCTGAGTGAGTGGATAGAAAAGAAGAAGAAAAGAGCGATTAAATTAGGTAGGCATGTAGATATCGGGTCGTTCACAAGACACCGTGCCTGGAGAAGGAGGAGCAAATACTGGAGGCAGTGGGAACCGATGGTATTAAAGCAAGAGGTGGTGGACCTCGTAGCTACAAGGCCATGCCACAATCTAGACTACCCAAAATCTCTTGAAGAGGGTCCCGGTTCCTCGGCTCAGGGGAGAAACAGCATAAGAGGCCTGTAATTCAAAGCAGGGGGGGTGGGGTGGGAGGAATGGGGGAGGGGACCCTGACAGCAACGGTCGGAGGATTATTCCGGGCAGACCTCCGCCTGCTCATCTGCAGCAGTAGTATTACGACTATGCCCTTGATCGAGAAGTAACCTCGCGCTCCGAAGACGTTGGACCTTTGTCTACCTACCTACCAACCTACCTACCTACCTACCTCAGCCATGTACCTCGTCAGCCGTTCAATGCCTATTCCGAACCCCTGCCACTTGGGGTCGAGCGAGGAGGCCCTGTCATTTTCACCATCACATCACCCGGAGCCGGGATTGGGAGAAAAAACGTGGCCATCGCGGCAAAGGCATCTATCTCGCCACGCAAATGACAAAAGGCCGAGGTGACGATCTCGGCTTGGTCCAAACCTCCGGCACCCCGGGAGAGTCCCAGCTGAGAGCGAGGCCCAGCCCGTTCCTTAGTACGAGGTACAACTTGTTCCTTCGTACTACGATCCCGCATCATATGTACATGCACGCGTGCCAGATGAGATGAAAGGAGGGACAAGAAAAAACGGATCCGACGAATGGCAGAGGGAGGAAGAGGTACGAACGCCATTTTCCTAGTCCCGCGGCTGACCGGGCGGAATTCCACACCCGGGCATGGTGTGGAATTTTCGGGGTTTTTTTTTTTTTTTTTTTTTTTTACATTCTTCTCTTCTTTCTTTCTTTTGCAAGTTTGAAAATACTCTCTCTTTTCCCATATCAATACCTGATTACACAGCAGATCTGAGATGGACAGAGACAGACAACATGCTACTCCCGCCCTACTTTTACATACCGGTAATAAGACTCGTCCATTATCAACATTGCGCTTCCACATCTCCATATTGACCAGGCTGCATGGGGGTGGCGGGGACAGGCCAGCGGTCACGGGCGGAAGCCCGCGCGGGAGTCTCGTGAGCGAGCCCCACTGTGGTCTCGGGGTCCGCGAGGAACCCGAGGAGCAACCCGAAGCGGAAAGGAGGAAGAGTACGTAGCTTGGCTGAGTTGGCCAGGACCCTTCCCCCCCCCCCCCACACATACATACACACGCCGCACGAGTCATATATACGTGACAGAGCTCCTAGGGTCTTGACTCGAATTCCACCTTTTGGGTAAGTATGTAAACAAAACAAAACACGAGAGTCTACCGCTGCACGTCCCGAATTCCGCAGTCAAAGGTCACTCCTGTCCCCACGGACGTGTTCGCATGCATGGACGACTGATAGTTGTCCAAAAACTCTGTTGAACAGTCTGACAGTTAGACAGTCAGAAAGAAGAAGCTTTCTGGACCTTTCACTCAATCTCTCGGCCCTGTTTCGTCTCAATTCGGTCGTTGGCCGTCCCTCCTTCCGCCTCCTCCACGGCTGTGCCAGCCTCGACTAATGCTTGGGTATTACACACATAGGCAGTTTCCATCATTCTGAGCCATATCTCTCTTCCACCAAGACAATGCCAATGCACCAAGACTGCCAATCAATGCCGGCTTGCGTGCAGGAGGGGAGGGCATGTGATGATCATACAAGTACATTACTACCAACTACATACGGTACATGCATATAACTTCGCGGGCTGACCACGCTGTGTGTAATCAAACAACACAACGCCAAGATGGTGTCTGCTGTAATACAAACCCACCTCGGAACTTTATTAGCCGGGCCGCGCAAGCTTTATCTCCCTTGGCCCAACGAAGAAGACGGAGCGGATCAGGTTTGCTGCCATGTGTTGTTTTACGTCCGTCCAAAAGCATCACCCTACCCTCGAGTACGAGTAAGGACGTCAGATCGGCCGCTCCACTTCAAAATGCTATCCAAGCCAAGCCAAGCCAAGACAATGCCCAGGTCCAGTTGGGAGGTCTGAGAAGAAGCTCTCTACCAGAAGCCGGCGAGACTTACTGATGTGCCGGCCTAGGTAGGTCAAGACAAGCTCCCCTCCACGGCACGTCTGTCATTCCGTCGTCCTACGACAAGTTGGCCCAACGCAGGAAATGTTCACTTCCCCTCTTCCCTCCCCTGAAGCCTCAATATCATCTCTACAGTAGGCCCTGTCCAGCCCCCTATTCGGACGCTCTCCCGGTCTCACGTCAGATTTTGATCCGACCCAGTCAGTCTACGTGTATGATGCGCATTAACCTTGACTTCAATCTTCCTCACTGCCGGCTCGCACTGTGGAGGTTGCATGTACACACATATACGCCATCCAGCCGCTTTCCGCGTCGGGGCCGGTCCTGCGGGCGCGCCCCCGAATAAGACACATGTCCATCTCCCTCTCCACTCGCCCCAACGTGCTGAACCACTTTTTCCTCCTGCGAACAAGAGGGGGGGGGAAGGGGGGTACTCCGCCCCTGATTCTTCCTGTCACGGCGGCTTCCAACATGCCGGGTCGGCCGCTCGGGGCGCTACGAAGCAGCCGAGCCCTATGTGCGTCTCCGTACCTACCACCCAGCGTACCAAAGGTTTAGGTTAGGTCGGCAAGAGTGGCTATTCGCGTCGGCAAAAATCCATCAAATTTCCTTCTCGGACCGGACGTCAGTTCGCAGTCCGCTCAAGCTCCTCTTTCCATCTCCGAGGATTTTCAAAAAAAAAAAAAGAAAAAGAAAAAGAAAAAAGAAAAAAAGTATTTTGGCGGGGAGGGGGGTGGTCCCATGTTTTCTTGGCGCGAGTCAACTATCTATCACACAGCCGCTCTGGCGGTGAAGACTATACACGCACCTCACCTCACAGCACGCAACGAACCAAAAAGGAATTGAGAAGATCATCGGCGACGGATTCAGTCTCGGACTTCTTGTCCCGGCCACGTGGGATCTCCTAGTCTCCGCGGAGCGGACTTTTAAACACGCTATTGCCGCCCCCCATCCTGGAACGGCCAGGAACAAACGGACATCAACGCTGTGGCAAGGTAGACTTGGCGTTATGCCAGGCTAGAGTCTACTTTGTTACGATGTGCCGTCGATATTTTTGAAGGGCGATGCCAACCCTAGTTGTGGCATTCAAGCGTGCTTTGAAAGTCAGCGGACGTTCAGGTCCAACGCCTGAAGAGACTTGTAGACAAACTCGTGATATGGCTGACACATCTGACTTCCGATGCTCCGTCGTACAGTACAGTGCCAATCACAGAACAAGTATGTAAGTCCCAGGGTCCGTATATGCTTATTTAGTAACCCCGATTATACTATTTCTATGATATCTTCGAGCGCAGCGAGGACGGGGGTCTGGGGGGCACCCCCAGGAAAAAACCAGGTTAAAAGGTAGAGCGGCCTTATCCTGGGGGGGACCCCCCAGACCCCCGACCTCGCTTCGCTCGAAGTAGGGTTGTTAGTATATAAGAACCTAAATTATGTGGAGGGTACATGTGGATAGTAAATAAGGGATCCGCATGTTTATGTTGTGATTGTCACTGTAGCCACGCTGCTCAAGTACCTTAATTTACTCAAGCACGTGTCCAAGTTCGCAGGGAGGAGAGGAGCCTCGGTCGGCTTCGACTCAGAAAAATCAAGGCAGTGAAGTTCAGGATACAGCGGTTAGCAGCCTGCCGGCGTGGCCCAAGATACCTTTCAAGTGGCCTTCTTCTCTCCTGGGCCGCCTCCTAGTGCCCATGGAACTCCTGTCTGATACGCCATGATGCGGAAGTTCATATGAGCTTGGGGGGGGGGAAGGCCTTCGAAAAGGATATAACTACTGCCCAGCTATTCCCCGCTAGGTCTTAATCCCCCTCCTTCTCCAGCCCGCTCGCGATAACTTCTCGAGCCGAACTGATACACACTCATAAGCAATTCCAGGCTATGAATTGCCACAGATTGTAGCTCTTGTTGGGGCTCTCCGAGCTGAAAGAATACGTCGTATCGCCGTCTATGTGACTTTGAGCTGGGAAACTTGTTTCACATAGCCGACCCATTCGAACCATGGACGGACAGGGTATGGAAGCAAGCGAATTCCGATTCCTGCAATAAAGGAATTCCAACGTTATTTTTACTACCACCAACGAATACTCGTCTTCTCTTCTTCTTTTCTTTATAGCTACAAGCCATTTTGATTTAGAAAAAAAAAATTATTCGAGATCTCGAAAAAGCCCTCTATTAAAATCTCGACTCTCCCCCCCCTACAAATACCACTTCGCCTTAAAACCCGAATCGCAACAAGTATACTACTTCTATATATAGTAAGCTCTAAATACTTTGTACAGTTATTAATATTTCGAAGGCCTACGAATTAATTATTCAGTTAGTTAATATCTATTTTATTTTATTTTTTGAAGAGAAAAAGAACTTCGTGCGAAGCTCCAAGTCAAAGATCTAAGTAGCTATCTATTCAAAAGGTGCGTCCCCACGACACCGGCCTCCTAATATCTATTATATCTGGGCATTCTAGGCATTCTAGGTATTTAAATAGGCCAATAATCAAACGCAATCAGGCTATTAGTTGTTAAGATATCGAAGAAACTAGATTGTGGTTCGGAATTACTTCATTGCAGGAATCGGAATTCGCTTGCTTCCATACCCTGATGGAAAAACAGGTCGGGTTCTTGTTGGTTAGGATGGATATGTTTTTTTTAGCCCTTGTCATATCTGCTATGATATGTCACCCTGGTGGACAGCGGTATGCGCATGCTACGTAGGTAGATTTCAGTGTCTCGGTCACCAGGGAAGTCGATTCATTCCCAAATAAAGCCGAAATTTGGACGGTTGTGGGCTCATGCCATGCGAAATCTTTTGAAGTCTCGAGAAAAGATGGCATGGCACTCGGCCGTTCAACATCAGGTGTCTCTTCTGTTTTGCCGATTTCCTATAGTTATGACTTCAACCCCTCTCGACTTGGACTCGCACTTATATACTTCGGGGGGGAAACCTTACCTGTCTCACTACAGTACCAAGCACAAAATAAACATATAGATGCTACGGTCCGTACACGCTCATTTACTAACTGATTATACTATTACCATGGCATCTTCGAGCGGAGCGAGGTCGGGGGTCTGGGGGGAACCCCCAGGAAAAAGAAGGTCAGAAGGTAGAGCGGTCTTTTCCTGGGGGTACCCCCCCAGACCCCCGACCTCGCTTCGCTCGAGGGTACTGTAGTAATATTAACTGTAGCTTCTTTTCATGAGAACTGGTGATGGCAGTTTAGAACGGTAGTAGACAGACTGGAAGCAAGCGTATGCACTTTTTGGAAATAAGCTAATATATTTCAACAACAACTATCTATGTTTTTACAATATATTAATAACTATCGAAGAGGAAAAATGGCCCTAAGATTTTAATAGAAGGCTTTCTAGAGATCCTCGAATATTGAAAAATCAGATGAAAAGGGCTTGTCGTTATTTAAAAGAAACCAGAAAAGGAGAAGACAGTATGCATTCACTTATTTCCAAAAGGTGCATTTGCTTACTTCCACCACCTGACAGATAGACGCGTCTCCGTCAAGTACCAACGCAACGACCGATGCCGGGTTATTCAGACACCCTTTCATAGTCAAGCTGCAATATGTACGAAAGGTCCACCTTCGAGCGCGCATACAGGAACAAGAGCTGGAGCAGTGTTCGAAACGTCTGGTGAGCACCAAAAACGCAAACTCAACTTTGCCATACAACCCCCCTCAGCCCATGACCACACAGGTTAGCATGGGTCATATCAAGTTCGGGGTGTGTCCATCAGCTTGTTCTCATCGTATACCGTTCCAGTACCATAATCAACACAACACGCCCACTGAGCGGGATTTTTTTTTACGGGTTGGGGGAAAGCTCATAGTGAGGCTCACTCTAGATGGGTAAAAATGCCCCTTTACAAAGATATCTATCACTCTCATCGTTGCGGGGCCGGATGAGAGTCCTGGACCAGTCAACGGATTGGCCCAAGTCGCCAACCCTATAAACAAACACAAAGAGAACCTTCAGCGGCTTTTGAAGTGGCCCTCAAGAACATCCCGGCCGGGTGTGAAAACCTGATTCGAGCAACCGTGGGCATAACTGTCGCGCTGGGCGGGCGACTCCCCAGACCTGCCCGAGAGGGACGAGAGTCCGCAGCTAGGAGAGGGAGAGGGAGGGCACAATACTTGGGCTCCGAGCATGTTCGTTGACACGGGAAGCAGGCTCCTCCGTGGAAGTGCTGAGAGAAGGAAACCGTGATATATACCTTAGAGGGCAGGCTTGGTTGCAAGGGTGGTGTATGGCCATCGGGAAGTGGTCTCGCTTCACGACCGGCTCTCCTTCAGAACTTTGACCAACTGACCGGTCGAGCGGCAGATCAACACAGCAGGCCCTCCCAGATACATCTTCAGTGCCTGACCGACGCAAAAATCAGCTCTGTGTCAGAGAGAAGGTAAAAGACTGGATAAACGTATCCTCGAGCTGGCTATGGCACCTGGGTATACAGGCAGTTGTATTATATGATGGTCGTGCTTTGTTCGGCCTCGCCGCGACCAGTAGCCGTCTAGTCTATACTGAGTGGTGCCGCCGAGTTTAGACCTAGAGCAGATATGACAAGAACGCCAAAATACTTCCCTAAACCAAAACGCCTTCTCTCCCCCCTTTTTTAGCTTCAATATTTCACTTCCCTTTGGCATTGTAACCTTCCCCAACCCCCATCTTACACATTCGGAGACAAGACGTCGTATTTGACACAGCGTTCAACCTGCGCACGGCCCCGTCAGCAAGTTTCCAAAGCTGGAGAGGGCTCAAATGCAAAAAAGCCCGGACGCGTTGCACTCACATCCTCTATGCTGGCCTGCATGAACCTCCTCGTCTCCAGGCCGAGCCAGACCATGAGCATGGAGTAGTCGCCGCCGCGCACCATGTCCCTGCCCTGCTGGGCGCCCAGCTGGCGCAGGATGGGCAGCGAGGCCGACAGCAGGTCCAGGCCCGGGTCCAGGCTGCGGCCGATGCCCTCGAGCAGCATGATGCTGATGACCACGTTGACGAAGTCGCCCTCGAGCCGGACGTGGTGCGCGCGCACCATGCCCAGCACCTCGGCCAGCACGTCGCCGATGCGCACGCTGCCTAGCGCCAGCGTGCGCGACCGCACGCCCAGCACCAGGTGCTGCATGCGCAGCGCGAACACGTGCGCGTCCCGCACCGCCTCCGGCTCCCGGCACCGCTCGCACATGAGCTCGCCGGCCCGGTACCCGTCGAACTCGGCCACGGCCCGGAACAGGTCCAGGAAGTTGTGCCGGTTGGCCGCCCCCAGCTCCGTGACCAGGCCCGTGTCAAGGAACACGACCTGCGGCCGGAAGCCCTCGCGCTCTAGCACCGCTAGCTCCGCCTGCCACGCCGCCGGATCCCGCCGGTGCGGCTGCAGACGCGCCGCCACCGCCGCCGTGGCGTCGGCGAGGCCCACGCGCTCCGACTCGGAGGGGTCTTGAGCGCTAGGTGAGGAGGTATTGATACCGTCGGTGCTACCGCTACCGCTACCGCTGCCGCTACCGCTGCCGCTGCCGCTGCTGCTGCGGCGGCGACTACCCAGCCCTGGCAGCTGCAAGCGCGTCTTGCCGACCTCGTAGAAGCGGACCTTGATGTTGCCCGGGTGCAGGTCGGCATGCACAAAGTTGTCGAGCAGCACCATGCGCAGGAAGGCGTCGAGCCCCTCGGAGGCGATGTCGCGGCGGAAGACGCCGGCCCCGTTTGCGCCCAGGAAGTCGGCCAGCGGGATGCCGGCGGCGAACTCCTCGACCAGCACGTCGCGCGTCGTCAGGGCGGCGAAGGGCATGGGGAACCAGACCGTGGCGCGGTCGCGGAAGTTGCGGCGGAAGCGGCTCAGGTTGGCGGCCTCGATGCGCAGGTCCAGCTGCAGGCGCATCATGGCGCCGAACTGGATCACCTCGTCGGGGAAGCTGAGCCACTCCATGCTCGGCACCGCGTTGAGCAGCGACGCGAAGAACCACATGATGCGCAGGTCGCGCCGCACCGTGCGCTCGACGCCCGGGTGCAGCACCTTCACGGCCACGTAGGACGAGGGTAGGGCTGGGCTGGGGGGGGCGGTGCGCATGGTGCGGGCGAGGGCGGCCCCAACCTGCTTGCGGGCGCCCTCGGCGAAGGGCGTGGCGAGAGAGGCTGTATCAGGGGGTGGTGGTGATGTAGATGATGACGGTGAAGACGATGACTGCACTGATGGGAGTTCGGGAGAGGCAGAGTGCGCATCGTCGGGGTCTGCCTCGGGCAGCACCAGATCGGGCCTTAGCTTCGCGCGGTAGACCTGTGCGATGGCACCCACGCCCAGCGGCGTCTCGTCAAACTCCTCGAAGATGTCGTCGAAGGAGCGGCCGTCGAATGCGCTCTCGATGGTGCGGCGCGTCGCGGCCATGGAGTGTGCGGGCGCGTTGGCATGCAGCTTGGACATGATCTCGCACATTTCGGTGGGGAAGATGTCGGACCGGGAAGCTGCCCACTGGCCGAGCTAAAGGGCGCGTGGAAGGCAGATCAGAAATATGCGTGGTGGGCCCTTACACGGCTCGGTTTCCAGAGGACACTACTACCTGCTCACCTTGATGAAGGCGGGCCCTGCCCACTCCATGGCGTGCACAAGGAAGCCGTACCACCACAGCGTGCCAGCCCTCTCGCCCTCGCGGTCGGCGCGCCTCGGGCCGACCCACACGGCCGGCACGGCCAGGATGACGGGCACAAAGATGGCTACAAGCTGCAGGAAGCGCAGGGCCGTGCACGCCGGCTCGCGCACGTACGTGTCTAGGAGCAACAACAGCTCATGACGCAGGCGCCGCAAGCCGTGGTCGTCGTCGCGCACGGTTTTGCGCCGGCGCCGGGCGGCTAGCTCGGCGCGTGACGCTTCCAGCATGCGCTCCTCGCCTGTCTTTTCGCTGTCTGCATCGCCGCCGCCTGGAGCATCCTTGTCTCCTGCTTCCTTGCCCTCTCCCCCCTCCTCGGCTAGCGACATCATGGCGGCCGCGCTGAGGAGGGCGGCGCCAGAGCCGGACGAGGCGAGGAGGAGGAGGGCGGTAGCGGGGCCTCGACGGCCCCAGCTCTTCCGGCGGCCATTGGCACGGCTGTGCTGGTCGCGCCAGGTGCCATCGGAGCGGTGCTGGCGATGGTGCTGTCGGGGGGGTTGTGGCAGGGTGGACGGGCAAGGGGACTGAGTGGGCGAGCCTTTGCGCCAGGACGAAAAACTCGCGGCCCGGGGGGTGGGTGTATGGGACGGAGCCAGTAAGGTCAAGACAACCTGTATTCTCACGGCGGGATGGCAGCGGCCTGTCACGCGCGCAGCGCCCGCCACGACAAGTCTCCTGGCTTGCATGCGCCCTCCAACCAGAGCTGCGAGCGTCGCCCCCGCCATGGTATCTCAGCTATCACCTCACTGTCGCCGCGAGGGGCGTGGGCTCCGGTTTATCGGATGCTCTCGGGTTGGAGAATTGGCCATCCTTTTGTTGCGAATGTCGCGAAAGAGTCGGTTTCTTCGGGTCGTTGCGTTGAGCGCCCCCGTTGCGGAGCCGCGTCTTCAATGACGCAGAGGAGCGAAGAGTCAAGTGTGACGTCTTCAATTGGAAGTGGAGCCCAGAGCTAACCCCTGAATGAAACCTCTCGATGCGATGAGAACCAAGGAACCAAGAAGAGTGTATCAGTGAGAACGGAGCTTCTTAATCCAAGTGAAGCAGACAGGCAGACAGGTAATGGACACAGCCGAATGCAATTTTCTACAGGAAGCCAATGGAGCCCAATTACTAGAATCTGGGGTTTTACGATATCTCAATAGTTAATGTAGCAGACAGAAAAAATATAGAAGGCTTGCTGCCTTTCGAGGAGCAGGAAATCGTAGTAACAGTTAGGAAGGTTTTCTCCCCCGGCCTCGTCGCAAGCTCCTCGAATATCGAAAAAGGTAAAAGGGCGGCTTGCTTGTGATTATTAAGAAGAAAAAGAAAAAGAGAAGACGAGGAGTTTCTTAGTATTAGTTTTACGGGGAAATTGATGGCCTATGCATTCGCTTATTGCAGAAAACTACATTCGTTTGTGTCTATTACCTGGCAGACAGAAAAGCCGCTCCAAGCATGAATGTTGGTTGTTCCTGCCTTGTGCATTCCATATGCGTCATCACGCACTGACCGACGCCCGCGTCCTTCCTTCTCTGTGCCTCCGTCACATCTAAGGAAGGTACTTTCCTCATTCTCCTCGGCTTGCCTCTCGCTGCCCTGGTCTCTCAGCATCAGGCGAAGCCAACATGATGATCGTACAGTGCCAAATCACAAAATAAAAATGTAGATCCCAGGGTCGTGCACACTCGTTTACTAACCCCGATTCTACTATTACTCTAATATCTTCGAGCGAAGCGAGGCCGGGGGTCTGGGGGGTACCCCAGAAAAAAGGTTGTACTAGCTCTTAACTTTTTCTTTTTCTTTTTTTCTTTTTTTTTCCTGGGGGTACCCCCCAGACCCCCGACCTCGCTTCGCTCGAAGATACTATCATACATAATAATACAATCAGGGTTCGTAAACGAGTGTACACGACCCTAGGATCTACATCTTAATTTTTGATTGGCACCGTAGTATACGGTGAGCACGCTGTAGCTTCTTGCATGCGTGAAGTCTCCAACTCGGTGGTGTGTAAATTGGCAAGTAATGATCAGTAAGATATTGGCGGAGGAAGGATGAGTATACATATTCTCCCTGTGTCACACAATAACCCCAAGACCAAGCTTAGCCAAATAACGAATTTTCTTGGCAGTGTAAATTTGGTCTTCGAAGTCCTGAGTTAAGATGGAAAACACTGGATCCCAAATAGGCGGCCTTTGATTGGCCGGCAGAAATCTGTACTATACCGATGGATTACTGTCGCCGGACCATTCGGGTCCCGCCGTCATCATCGCGGGGCACCGGCATTCGAGTATCGAGCATCTCGAACCCAGGCGGCACTTGCCACCTTACTCTAGTCTCGTATCTTCGCATATCCTGACTCGTTGCAATTCCTGTTGCGCAGACCACGACAGCCGAGGTGTCTTGTGTAGCAATCTAAACATTCGAGCATTCGACCGAGAAGAAATCGAGAGATCCGCCACAGCATCTGACGACATGGGCTGGTTCTGGTCCGACAGCTCTGGCGGCCTGCAGCAGGCTCGCCTTAACATCGGGGGTGGCTCTGGTCCTCCAGTAAGTCATGCGCGCGCTTCTGTCGCGTTGTTGTCGGCACGCTTGGTTGCCTCCGGGACGCCACGCCAACTCACCACCGCTATTTGTCACAGCCCGGCTGCCCAGTGCACGCGCGCAGCACCCAGGCCCCCCCCGGTGGCAGGGATAACAGCCCCTCTTGCCCTGTCGGCGCCTCCCCATCACAGCAGCCGCAGCAGCAGCCCGCCGGCACACTCTCCAAGCTCAACCCGCTCAACTGGATGTATTCGGACCTGTCGCAGGCGTCGGCGCCGGGCCAGACGGTGCGGCTGCCGACGGCGCGCGACCCGTCGTCGATCCCGCGCGACGACGCGCCCGGCGAGAACTGGCAGTACCCGTCGCCGCAGCAGATGTACAACGCGCTGCTGCGCAAGGGCTACACGGACACGGACGCGACCGCGGTCGAGAGCATGGTGGCCTGGCACAACCTGCTCAACGAGGGCGCCTGGGTCGAGATCGCCGAGTGGGAGCGCCGCTTCGCCGGCGGCCTGCGCCGCGGCTGGGAGGTCAGCCGCCGCGGCGAGGAGAACTCGGACATGGAGGTGCGCCGGCTCGAGGCCCGCGAGCGCGCCAACCGCACCAGCCTCCTGCGCAAGGCCCGCAAGGGCTGGGTCGACGACGACGACCAAGGAGGGGGCGCGGACGGCAAGGCCGGCGAGGCGCCGCTGGTGGTCGCGCCGCCGAAGCTGATCAGGCTGCAGGGGAGGCCCGGAGACATGACCCCCAAGGCGGCCATGATGCAGGCGCTGGGCAAGGTGTGGCCATCGTATTTCGGGTGAGTCCGTGACGTGCCCCCCCACTATCCTATTTTTTCTTTGCGAGGGGGGGGGGAGCTTGATCAGATTCACTGAAGCCTCGACTGACCGAAACGCCTCCTCCCGCCGACAGGCCCGAGCCACCCTTTGACCGGCATGACTGGTACGTGTCGCGCCACGTCAACGGGCGGACAAGCGAGATACGATACGTGATCGACTACTACAGTGGCCCTCCCGAGCCCAACGGCGACCCGGTCTTCTACCTCGACGTGCGGCCGGCCGCGACGCCGACGGGCGCGGCCGAGCGGCTGATCCGGTGGGGCGGCGACGTGTGGTGGCGGGCCTCGGGCGGCGTCGTGCGCGAGCGCAACGAGGGCAGGGACCCCGCCAACCAGCCAAAGGCCAAGTGGTACGAGTGGAGGCGTGACGAGAAAGAGGTCGACCTGCCCACGCTCGCAGACGCGATAGGGAGCCATAAGAAGTGAGGGGAGTCAAAAAGGTGGGCGACACGATAGTTCATGGCCAGATTTGCGAGTCCACTCACGGCCGAGTCGATGGAGGCCGGGGCCAATAAGGGGCGCATAGAATGTTGGGACGAACGGGCGTAGTCGTTTCTCCCACAAGCTTGGGAGGGGAGGCTTCTACAGGGTGTAGTCCTGGTGCCGACGCTTCTCCTTTGCTTCTGCGTAGCAATACCACACTCCTCTCATCTATGGACGATGTTTCTTGTGAACAACTATTGATTATATTGAATGTCCTGTGCTTTCCTTTCTGGCCATTAAGGAACTATGTCGAGAGGTGTGCTGCTGCCTGCCTTGCCTCGTACACCTCCCAGCTAAATATATAGCAATCTCGTCAGAGGCAACCAAAGGTGCGGTATAAGGATATGTATAGTACCAATCACAACATAAAAATAAAGTTGCAGATCCTAAGGTCCGTATACCGCTTATATATTTCAGTACCTTCGAGGTCGTGGGTCTGGGAGGAACCCCCAGAAAAAGGCCGCTCTACCTACTTTGTTTTTTTTCTGGGGGTACCCCCCAGACCCCCGGCCTCGCTTCGCTCGAAGATGCTAAAACAAATAAACGGTATACGGACTCTAGGATCTGCATCGATTGGAACTCTGTACTATCGAATTGGCAGAGTTGGAGACGGACGACTACATCAACTGCAAGCGCGATCAAAAATCACATGATTTAATACACGGTCGGATGGTGTAGTTGGTTATCACGTCAGTCTAACACACTGAAGGTCTCCAGTTCAAGCCTGGATCCGATCATTCATTCCTTTTCCTTTTTGCCGCTTCGGTCATGCTATGCCGAAGATGGTGCTTGGTTTTTTTTTTTTTTTTTTCTATCAAGTACCTTGGGTGTTTTTTTTTGTTTTGTTTCATGCTTTCATGCTTCATTTCTGTAAATATCTCCCTCAAGCTAGGTACGTACCATCGACTTTTATGGGAACAGAAGAGTCTCGCAAACGAAGAGAGCATACGAGCTTGGAGACTATCAGACCGTAATCCTGCGTGTTGGACGGTTGTAGCCTTTTTCTTGTCGGAGCTCTCCCAACAGCACAGCTCATCCTGGTTGGCTGACTAGAACCAACCTAATTTTTTTTCTTATCTTTTTGGGGGTTAAATCGCACTCTGCTCCTCTAACCAACCAACAGACTACGAGTCTTGGTCTCACTCGGCCAAGTGCGTAGACGAGATCGGTGTGCAACCAGAAACCGTGCGCATTTGTAACAGCAGCAAGGCCCTTTCTCCTCGCCTCCTTGCGCCCTAATAAGAAGCTTGTCGCCGTCCGCGCCATTCAAGAGTGTGGGGAGCGAGAAGATCGCCCATCCATTCCTGCTACCTGTGGTCCCGCTCTTTTTCATCGTCTTTTTTTTCTTCTTTCTTCCTCCGCCTCTCTGCGCCTCCCCCTCTCCTTCTCATGGCTACGCCAACTCGGATCTCGAGTAGGAAACCGCCACAACACCGCAGCAGCAGCAGCAGACCGAGCTCCAAAATCGATCGCGCGTCCATTTCGTGCCCCTCCACCACCATCACCTTCCCAGGCAAGGAGGAGAAGGAGGCCAGCAAACGGTACACACGCCTCCACATCACGCCGCTCGACGCAGACCTCGCCAAGCTTGTGCTCTCCGGCCCGGCCCTGTCCGCCGCCGCGCGCAACGTCTCCTTCCACGCCGTCGCCACCTTCCCCGAGCGGCGCTACGGCTTCGTCGACCTGCCCGCCGACGACGCCGACAGGCTGCGCCGCAAGCTCAACGGCGCCGTGCTCAAGGGCGTCAAGATCCGCATCGAGCAGGCGCGCAAGGAAGGCGAGCCGGCGCCGCTGGGGGCTGCGCTTGCTTTGGCAGCAACAACAGCAGCAGGCGCCGCCATGGGGTCTTCGAAGAAGACGAGCAAGGACAGCGGTGCGGCGGCGGCTGCGGCTGCGGAGGGGGGAGGCGATCACGACGACGGCGACAGGAGAGATGCCGGTGCGACGGCCGTGAACGCCAAGTTGAATAAGTCGAAAAAGCGCAAGCACAACGAGGTGGAGGTGTTGAGTGGAGTCTTGCTAGAGGAGGGTCGCAAGGTCAAGCGCGGGTGGACCGTGTCGCCGCAGGAGGAGAAGCGCGACAAGGAGGAAAAGAAGAAGGAGGAGGTGAAGGAGGTGAAGGAGAAGATTGAAAAGAAGAGGAGAGAGAAGGAGAAGAGGGACAGGAAGAACAGCGGCGCCGGTGCAGCAGACAACGATGACGACGAGGACGAGGCACGAGAAGGCAAGAAG
>WXYE02114441.1:0-18896 GCA_011319275.2 Echinosphaeria canescens | reverse complement strand
GGTGGGTCGATGGCGGTTTCTGTAGTAGCCCTTTCCGTGGCCGATCGCTCGGGATCATGTGGTGGCTGGGATCAGGGGAGGGGGGGAAGGTCGTGGGGTCGGAAGAGAAGTCGGTGGATGTCCTGGACATGGCGGCTCTGGGATCTTGGCGAGTCGTGGGAGGTTCTAGTTAGTGACAAATAGTGGATTGGGCCGGAGAGATGGAGGGGGAAGAGGTATAGAGATACAGAGAAAGAGAGAGAGAGAGAGAAGGGGAAAGAAACAGAACAAGAGAGAGTGTTGGCATGGATGGGACCCACACTAGCAGGCTTCAAAGACATGGACAGCAAAAGGCGATGACGATGACGACAAGGACAAGGACAAGGACGACGGCGGCAACGGCAATGGCAAAGTCGAGAAAACCGCAACGCTGTGCCACTGAGGTCAATGCCTTGAAGCCGACAGCATGGCTGGATTCTGTTTCAGGGGCAGCTTACAAGCCACAGCGGAAAGACGCATGCAGGCTGGCAGGCTGGCAGGCTGGCAGGAGAGAATGAGATAAGGCTGTGCTGACGGCCGAGCCCATTGGACGGGCAACCAAGGGACAGCCGTGGGCCAACCCGTTGTCGGGTTCAAGCCACAGCCCGGTTCCGGCCCGCGCCGAACACTGATGCATCAGCACTTATGCACCAGCATTTGTGTACCGGTAGCAGCAGCAACAGCAGCAGTAGCACTGCCATCATCAGTAACACCACCAGTCAAGACATACCGTGGACAGGAAGGTGTGTTTGCTGTTGGCCTGGTTTGGAATATGCTCGTGTCTCCGGGAGTAAGTACAGTAGACTCGGCATCTCTCAGGGGTCTCGAGCGGAACGGGATGGCTTGTGCGGGGCCGCTAGCCCGGGTGGGTAGGCTTTTTTTTGGTTGGCGGAGAAGCGCTCTTTGATGTTGTTTAGACGCCGGCGGGAGGAAGCCGTTGGACAGTTGGCAGCGGCGGAGGCGGCGGTGGCGACCTGTTTACGAGACAGCCGAGGAGGGACACAGGCGCAGGAAGGAAGAGAGAGGGAAAGCGCGGAAGGGGAGAGATGTTCGGTTGCGGTTCAAACAAATCCAAAACTAATACTGATATCAGTACCAATACCAAAAATAAATAAAATAAATAAATAAAAATAATAAATAAAGGGGCCCCGCTTGCTTCGGCGACTGGTGGGTCTGGTGACGAACAGGAAAGGAGGTGGAGCTTCGGAAGTGTTGGTTGGATGAAGGGCTGACGACAACTTTGGGAAGCCGTCCAAGGCGGCACCTAATGCCTAGACTTTGTGCCAAGGGAAGGCAGATATGGCACCAGTACTATGGACTTGACGGAGGGTCCCTTGGAAGGAAGCGAATGTGCAAGGGAAGAGGCTGCTTCATCAAGCTGTATCTCCCTTGTTCCACCTTTTTTTTTATCAGACCTTATTCCCCTCTCTTTTCTCTCCCCCCCTTTTTTTATCAGACCTTTTCGTTGTCCGAGCAGATTTGTTGTTACTTCTTGTTGCTGTTGGCAGCACCGTGGGGGGGGTGAGACAATACAGCAAAAGAAAAGGCACTTGACTAGGCTTGGACCATGATTGGCTTCTTGCTGCCCATGATGAAGGGCGTCGTCGTAGTAAGTGGTACCTATCAGTCGCAAAAGACAGTCTCGTGCCAATGATTTGTTTAAACTTACCAACCCGCCCTTTACTTTCTTTTCCTCGTCTGGCTTGCCATCCGCATGCAGGCTTTGGACACGGGCAATGCCACGGCAACCAACTTGAAGAGCGCAAATTGCCCTCCTAGTCTTGTGCGACTCGTATTCCCGCAGATGAAGAAGTCGGCCGCACACCACGCACTTGTATAAGCTTATCCAGGTGTGACAAAGTGCCAATCACACAATAAACATGTAGATCATAGGGTTCGTACACGCTCATTCACTGGCCCCGATTGTATGTGTATAGTTACTGTAGTATCTTCGAGCGAAGCGAGGTCGGGGGTCTGGGGGGTACCCCCAGGAAAAGGCCGCTCTACCCTTTAGCCTTCTTTTTCCTGGGAGTCCCCCCCAGACCCCCGACCTCGCACAGCTCGAAGATAAACCGGGATCTGCATGTTTACTGTGTGATTGGCACTGTAGATGATCGTGTTTCCCGTCTCAACTAATGTCTATGAGGTACTGGGTGCCTTGGCAGAATCAGCTTGCATCTGGTCCGAGAGGATAGATGGCCTGTTGAAGCTGCCTCGGTCCACCTTAGATGGGTATAGTATAATAAAGGCCGTTAGAATGTTAGAATTCCAAAGTGTTGCCGTTCCGAGATGTAGCCGTGCAAAAAAAAAAAAAAAAAAAAAAAAAAAAAAGCCCTCTAATAAGAAGCCAGCTGAAAAAACGTGGCTGGTCCGATCGTAATATACAGTGTGATAACAAATCAGCCCATGCAGAATCCCTTGCCCTCCCTCCATCTTCGTCTCCCATCCTCTGGCCTACCAACCCTCTTCCTTCCACCCAAGCGGCTTAGTCTCATCTCCTCGTCCCCTCGCCTCATCTTGATGCCTAAAAATCTCTCCCCTCACACCACTTCCCCTCTTTGCCCAAGAATCTCCCCTCCCCCCTCCCTTCATTCACTCGGCCTCTGCCGCCGCCGCTGCCCCCGCCGCCGCCGCTGCCGCGCGCTGCATCTGCGCCTCGATGAAGCCCGGCCGCCACTTGTGCAGGTAGCGGGCGGCGAGCGGGCGGGCGTCCTCGAACTCGGTCCAGATGCCGGCCACCGTGTCGAGCGCGGCCTCGCGCGCAGGCGGCTTCATCATCACCAGGTACAGTAGGCTCGTCAGCGCCAGCTGCACCGTCGTCGGGTCGCGGCACAGGCCCTTGAGCCGCCCCAGCAGCGCCCTGCCCAGCTCCGGGATCTCCGCCAGGAAGCGTGTCAGAACCTTGTCCTGCGCCGTCAGGTATGGCAGTAGCCCGTCCACCAGCCGGATCGCGCACGCATCGTAGTGGAGCAGGTGCGCCGGCACCTCGGTCGGAGGGGAGCCATCTCCTTCTCCTGCTCCTGCTCCTGCGCCCGCTCCTGCTTCTAGTGATAACGATGATAATGACGGAGGGGCCGCCGCCTTGTACCGCTTCTTGGTCAGCTGGTCGTTGTACCACTCCTCGCACAGCCAGGCCACGGCCACCTCGATCCGCCGCCGAAAGTCCTCGAGCACGTATCCGTAGAGCATCTCGCGCACCGCTGCGCTCAGGGGCAGACCGCCAGCCCCAGGCCGAGACGCTCGGGCGATGAGTGCTCTGTTGTTGCCGTCGTTGGTTCTGTCTTCCACCTTGACCCCGTCCTCGCTGTTGTCTGATCCGTCGTCTTCCTCCAAGCCCGCCGTGCTTCTTGTCGCCAGGCGTGTGATCATCGTCAGCCACGAGTCGCGGTCGTACGAACTTGCGGCTAGCCGGTTGATTCCAGCCTTCTTGCGCGCCGCCGCCGCGCCTGCCCCGGAGGCGCCCCCGCCGCCTCCACTGCCGTCATCGAGGCCAGAGAGCGTGCCGAACACGCGTGAGGCAGCGACCTGGCTGGCGCGCGCTGCTGTTTCCGGGTCCAGGGGTGGTGGTAGAACCAACTTGAATGCCCCAAGAGGCGCAAGTGCGGTCGAATCTGCCGCTTCTGCGGCCGAGGCCGGTCCCTTTGACGGCCCATCCTCTGGTTGGTGCCCTTCATTGCGAGCTGGCGAGCTGTCAAGCTTGTTCAATATTTGCTCGGTATCCTCTGCCGCGTAGAAATTTGGCTCGTAGTCGTCGTCGTCCTCATCCTCATCAACGCCCAGGGGAGACGTATCAGGGCTGGGAGGTAGAGGCTGCACAGCTGGCGCAGAAGCTTGGTAAATCGCTTGGAGTCGGCTCCGAATGGCCTGCGGGGATAATCAGAACCCCATGGCTCGGCGATATTGCGATACAAATTCAGGGAAGGGCGGGAGAGGGAGAGTCCTTACGTTTGTGGCAAACTCGAGGAGGCGCAGATCCAGCGAGGCTAGGGTCATTGTGCTGATCTTATTGGCAAAAGACACTGGGACTTGGGTTACGTCGAAGCTCTGCAAGCCCGTGTCGGGCGTCAGAGTGAAGACGGAAGCGAGGCTAAGCGGCAGAGGAGGGAGAGGTGGGATCTGGAACTGCGGGATGCCTGCAATGTTGCCGTTGAGTTTCTGTCTCTTAGAGTCCGCATGCGCCATCTGCTCCATGTATGCTCTCTTTCGGCTGGCGTCGTCGAGTATCTCGGCGCGCGCGCGCACCAGCTTCTCGACGTGCGCCTGGATACGGCCGGCCATTGGGTTGCTTGGATCCCTGAACGATGAAGAATCAGCTGAGCCGGCCTCGACATGTGACATGTTAAAAGTATTTACGAAGGGTGCCCTACCGTTTGACCAAATGTATAAGCAGGGTCCGGGTCGCCTTCTCTATCGACTTCACCAAGCCTTTTGTCGCTGGGGTCATGGGCGAATTTGCCAGCGTCATGGGGTTGAAGTTGAGCACCGCATTTACGATCCGACCCGATGTCACCGGCCGGCTTCGTATCAGAAAAGAGAGGACGTTTATTGTTGAATCGACAACCAAGACATCACTGAGACGGACAGGCGCAGCAGTCAGCCAAAGAACAGGGTCAGGGTATGTATGTATGCCCTTGGGTGCGCCTATCGTACCTGCTGTTGTCTTGCAAGACGGTCAACATGCGGTCCAGAAGACCCATCGCTTCGGCCTCGAGATCGCGAGGATTCAACACGGCATGGTTCGGCGGGATCACAGTCAGGGAGACGTCGGCATTGTTGCTCTGGTCCACAGCTATCAGTGACCAAAGCACCTCAGGCATGTCATCGTGTTCCCGGGGGTTAACTCGGCGTACCTTGGTTTTCTCCGTTCCATTGGATGCTGTCTGAGCTAAGACGACTTCCTGCACAAATTTGATGCAGGAAATCTTGACAGGTGTTGTTGCACCATCCCACAGACTCAAGATCTTGGCCTTGATCGCTGTCATCTGCTGCCAGCTCTCAAGGTGATACGAGTTGTGAATGCTGTCGGCATAACATGGGTTAGTATGAAAGTACATGGGCCAGCACACAGTGCAAAAGTCACCCATGGCCTATACTGCACGACATAGCGAAGATGCGGCGGCGGCGGGATGGAAGGGGAGGGGGAGGGGGGAGAAAAGCTCGGACGGATAGTGTTTGGGTAGGAAAATGAGCGTCGTTGCTACAACTGTCTCGGCGGCGAGTAGGAAAAGCAGATATAGTAGGCAAGGCATGGATGGACTGGACACAAGCAACGCGCGACTAGACTAGTGGCTGCCTACACAGCGCGTAGAGTGAAAGCGTCATGACCTGCGGCATGCCGTCCTGCAAAGCTGCAATGTTCGAACGCAAGCGCGCCGAGTCGACGGCAATCCGCGCGCACTCAAGGGGGGGGGAAGCGGCAAGCAAGGGGGGTGCAAGCAAGGGGGGGGTAGCTGAAGTCAAGGCCTTTTTTCCTTTTGGCCCATCTATCTACCATCAAAACACTCACATCCACTTCACAGCGATAGGGTACGCGCTCGTGGCGGCCATGACGGTCGCCTTGAGCAGGTTGGTGTCATCAGTGGAGCTTTCCACCAGGCCGCGGAGCGTCTCCAGGATGGCCACCGTCAGACCCTCCTTATTCCTGCTCGGGAGCGTGGGCGACGCGAGCGACTCGACCAGGAACTCGGCGCCCCATCGGCGCAGGGTCAGCGGCGCCGACGGGCCGATGATGGGCAGGATGCCCTTGACGATGCGGTCGTAGTAGGCCGGGTTCTCGACCGCGATCTTGCGCGCGGCGCCGAGCTGCTGCACCTGCTCCTCCACCGACAGGGGCTTTACGGGGTCGGCCATGGCGGGCCGACTATGACGAGGATGAATGGATGGATGGTTTGCTGGTTTGGGGGACAGGGCCAATGAAATATATGGTGTGGAGAATGAATGGTTGACCGTTTCCCTTTTTTCTTGTCCCTTTTGTGTCCCTCCCCGCGCCACAATGGTGCAAGAATATAGCAAGATGCGACGGTGAGAGAGCTGAGTGGTTGTTGTGGACTGGAAGCTGGGTACTGGAAGCTGAGAGCCCAGCGCGTGGCTACACCGGCACCAGATGGCCTGCTCTACGTATATGCAACTGCAAACCTCCCACTGGCAGCACCTCGAAGCCTCCTCGGTCGCGTGGCACCGAATCGAACCCGTGCATTCTGCGCTGTGCGATGCGAGGGCGACAGGACGGCGACGCGCGGAGGGCAGAGGGCGGAGGGTGGAGAAAGAGGTAAAAATATTGTGGAGCCGAGTGCCAGTCAGGACGTCGTCGCGGACTCGAGGGATGCCGATGTCGATGCCGATTGCGATTACGCGACAGAGAAGGAGCTAGGAATCTGTCAAGGCTGATGAAAACAGACAAAGCTAAGAGTCTCCTCTATTTCTCGTTTCGAATGGGGGGGGGGGGTTTTCTTTTTCCCTAGCTTGGTGTGACAAGAATCAAGAATCCTCAGCGGCGATCGGTTCCCGAAGACGGCGAAGTTGAAGGCGATGACAATTGGTTGGAGTTGAGTTGACGGAAGGCTCAGTCCAAGGCGCTGTGTTCGCAACTCGACGCGCCTGAGGTCACGGTGCGCATGCCAGCCCAAGACTTACCAGGGTTTGAGTGTTTGCGGGACAAAGGAACTAAGGTGACCCGCGGCCGGCAACGTCATAGGCAAAAAATACTACAGTGCCAATCACAAAATTATACTGTTATTATACAGCACTGTAGTATCTTCGAGCGAAGCGAGGTCAGGGGTCTGGGGGGTTACCTTTTTACCCTTTTTTTCTTTCTCTTTTCCTGGGGGTACCCCCCAGACCCCCGACCTCGCTTCGCTCGAAGTTACAATAGTAATACAATTGGGGTTAGTAAATGAGCGGTAGACGGACTCTAGGATCTACATCTTTATTTTGTGATTGGCACTGTACTACTCCAATTCCTGCAAAGCTCTTATCGGCTGTGCTTCTTATCAGCCATTGGCTTTTGCCTCTCCAATGCCAGTATCAACTCACTCGTAGCATACCTCATCATTGAGCAGCCATGGCGTAGGGAACCCGCTTCTGTTCTGTTGTGTGTGTGTGTGCTTCTTTTCGTTTCATTTCCATGCAAAGCTAATGTCAAGGTTTTCAAAAACAGCCACCTTCCGCACACGACCTACTACAACCGCCGGGGCGCCCAGGGGTCCGCGCTGATCCGCGCGCGCCGGCCCTACCTCTTCAGGAACATCGTCACGGGCACCACGCTGTTCGGCATCACCGTCGCCATCTGTACGTGAGAGAGCACCACCGACGCCGTGGAAAAAAAAAATCACTGCCCACCTACCCACCCGCCACCTGGAAAACAGCACGAGCCCCCAACAGCTGATCCGTCTTTTGGTCTTTGTTGTTGTTGTTGTATAGATGTCTACACCATCAAGACCGTCGGCCAGGACAACTTCGAGGACGTAGTGGTGCCTGACAAGCCGGCAGCAAGCCCGCCACAGGCACAGAAAGCCGGACCGCCGAAGCAGTGAGGGGGGCAGGCATCCAGGGAGGAAGAAAAGGGAGGGGTTTTTAGGTCGCGAAAATTGAGCCTAGGGTCGTGGCTGGTGAGGGACTCAAGGGATTCGTGGTCGTCCCCCATGCCTGTGAACATAGCTATGATAAGAAGTGAGCACCGTCACAAACCACCATCCTGACTCTTCTCCTCCCCGCCAGACATAGCAGTACAGGCTTGACTTTGCGGATCCTGTAGGAGTAAAGCGAGGCAAAGTCCCTGTACTATCAGAAGGCGGAGCAATACCTTCGAGCGAAGCGAGGTCGGGGGTCTGGGGGGAACCCCCAGGAAAAGGCCGCTCTACCTTTTGATGTTTTTTTTCCTGGGGGTTCCCCCCAGACCCCCAACCTCGCTGCGCTCGAAGCGGTATATATAATACAGACTCGACTTTGTAGATTCTCTAGATATCAAGAGAAGCGGAAAGTCGCTTTATTGAAATAATACGATTTGACTATAATTTCACGAGTTTTGAGCAGTTACTAAGGGGGTTGGACACCCCAACCCCCCCCCCCCCCCTTTTTCGTCCTCTAGTTTGAGCGTGAGATCGAGCACTTGAGGGTTGCTGAAGGATCTCGCATCTGCGAGTACCATCTTGTACACAAGCGGGGTCTTGCAGACAAGCAAATCCAGGGGCACTTAAAAGATACACAGGTCACAGGTCTGCAACAACATGCCCAGTAGCAAACCACCATGTCAACACCAGGGCAGTTCGTTCCGTACGCAGAACATGGTTTTTGCTTGCATTGAACGGCCAGGAGAGATCTTCCGACAAATTTTCCCCCATAGCCAAGTCCTAACAGCACAGCAAACCGTTCTCCAGATTGGAGTTTGTGGTTCGCTCCACTCCGCTTCCTATAGACAGAACCAATAGACAGACCCCTGGTATATACAAACATAAACATGAGCAGCGGCTGCGGCAGCAAGTGTCGAGGACAGAGGGAGTCAGTCATGAGGACCATCAAGACGGAAACAAGTCAATAAGCAGGCCCCTGGCCCGCATTGGTCTTGCCCGTCCCATCAGCGCTTGAAAACTCCTCCCATTTCCATGCAAATGACGCTGTGTCGAAAAAGAAAGAAAGGAAAGCTCATGCAAACAAAAGAAAGTGATCGGAACATTGCTCCTCACCGACGCAAGTACGGTAGGTAGGTAGGTTACATGGCCCATCGGGCGGCGCGCTGAAAGAAAGACAAAATGTGAAGGCCGCCCATCCCCCCCCCCCCCGGATTAGGTGTCAGGGTATATATTTGCACACCCATCCCCTTCCTCTCTCTCTCTCAATACCAGCCTGAATCCTTCCCAAAACGTTGGAAACGAGCCTCGTACCCACGCCGAACAACATCTTGCTATGACAGCTGGGCGACGCCCTCCCGCTTCATCCCCTGGTCGGCTGGCGGCGGTCCGCCCAGCCTATGCGACGGCTTAATTCCGCCATCGGCGCCCACGCCGCCCCCAACCCCTGCTATCTCCCGCGCCGCTGCCGAGTGAGACCTGTGCATCGACAAGGGTGCCGCGTCACCGTTCGTCAAGAGCGCGGTCGATAGCGTGTTCGCCGCCGCCGTCGCTGCTTGATGTGCGTGCCGCTTGGCCTTCCCAGACGACGACGACGGACCTGCCGGGGCTAAGGTGGGCATGAGAGCTGGGGTCGGCACGACATGTGCTCCATTCTCATGCTGCTGCACGTGCCCCGGTTGTGACTTTAATGTTGCCCGTGCATGTGTCTGTGGCTGCGGCGGTGGCTGTGGTGGCGGCTGCGGCTGTTGCTGTTGCTGCTGTTGCTGTTGCTGCCGCTGCTGCCGCTGCTGCTGCGTTAGAAGAATATGATGGTGTGATGGGTGCTCTGGGTTTGCCCAGGGCGTCTGTTGGATGAACTGCTCCCCTGCGGGACCCAGGTTTCGCCCGTACGGTAGACCGCCGGCGACGCCGGCGAGATCGAGCGTGTTTAGATAGCCTATTGGTGGCTGTTGTGGGTGAGGATGTGGTGGATGTGGTACTCGTGCTACCGCTTCCCGGTTGTGCTGGGCGGGAGTGTTAGCTGCTGCGGTTGTCTCTCCTTCCGTCCTTCCTGTCGGCTTGCTTGACCTACAATGATGGCCTCAAAGTCTGTCTCTAGCTGGTCCTCGGATGCGCCCTGGAGGTCGGGCGCGGCCGGGAATCCGACGTGCTTCGCCAAGCCCGACAGAATGGAGACCTCCTTGTTGTATGCAACGGCGTGCCGGATCGTCTGCGCCTTCGTGGTGGGAAAGTGGATCGTGTAGTCGGGTATGTCGTTGGACGCGCGCCTCCGCTCGTGCTGGATCTCATACCACTCCTTGCCCAGCTCCTCGAGCGCCTCCTCGCGCGCGTCCCGAATAGATTGGTGGTATTGGGTCAGGATCTGCGCCCGCTCCGCTACCGATCTTCGCTCCAGGACGCCGAGCTTCATCCGTAGCTCGACGAGGCCAAGCCGTATCCGCTCGTCGCGTCGCTCGTCGACACACTGTAGCATTGCCAGGTATTCCGGGTGCGTCGGCGGTTCACACGTGAGCATGGCCTCTTCCTGGTTCAGCTGGTCGAGCCGTTCTTGATAGAGTCTGCAGCGGCCACTCTGTCAGCATATATAGCCTCCCCCTCACCCTTAGGTTACTTGGATGTGCCGCTCGCGAAATCGTGTATGGTGAAGGGGGGTGGGTGAGTGGTGTGCTTACCGTTCCCTGAAATTGCTGAATTGCTTCTCGATGGCGGCGAGCTCTTGATGCGCTGCCCTTCTTCGCTCCACTGTTGGGATCCTGTTAGCCCTCTGCATGTCTCTCCAAGACGCCGCCGTGTGACGTTCCATACTTTCTTCTTCGTTGCGGTGAGCCGCTTCCGCCTCTTCATCAATGTCTTCGATGGCCTCTTCGCCGCCGTGCCGTGTCGCCTTGTGGCCTGCAGCAGACCCACGGGTGCGCTCTCCGTCCTCACCCCCCCGACCCTTGGTTCGTGCCTTGTCGGGTTCAGGCTCAGGGCTCAGCGTCTTGCGCTTTTTACTTGCCGCATGGCGTTTCGACTTCTTGGGCTTGGCTGGAGGTGATGGAGGACCCCTCAAGTCGGGAGAGTCTTGCTCGACCGACTCAATGGCCTCCTCGTGGTTCGTGTTGGCCTTGACGGCGGCCGCCTCGCCATCATTGTCCTCGATGGCCGAGTGATCGCTAGTACTATGTGGATTGGTCGAAACAGCCTCGTCATCGACCACAGCAATATCGTCCGCAGAGAGGTCGTGCTCGGGCGCACCCACCGAACCGAGCCGTTTCCGCAGCGGCTGGTCCGATGCGGAGGATTCTGGTGGCTGCGTGCGCTTTCGTTTCCGCGACTCGACCGATGCTTGTCGCTTCGTATGGCGCTGGTCCTTGGGAGCCGCGATTGTGGTTTGTATGACGAGTGCTGGTGGCTGGGCCTTCTTTTGCAGCGGCAGTGGCCCTCGGCTCGGCTCGCGGCGGGACTGGCTCGAGGCTGCGGACTGCGCGTCGTCGTCTACATCTTCACGGTCTGCCTCGGACGCCGATTCTTTGTTGTCGCGGGGCCGCTTTTTCGCAGCGTCTGCAGCGGCCCGCACCTCCTTCTTCAGCTTGCTGGGTGTGCGCTCGAAGGGGCGGTGGTGGCGGTTGTCTGCGGCGGCGGGCTTTCGCGCGTCGGCGCTGGCGGAGCCGTTGTCGGCGTGGTCGCGGGCGGCCGTCGCGGTCCTGTGTGGCGAGTCGAAGAGCCGTTCGGTCTCGGCCTCGGAGTCGTTGATGTCGATGTCGGAGAGCTTGCTTTCGTTGTCGGACTCGGACGCGAGCGCCGACTCGTCGGCACCACCACCATGACCACCAGGCGCCTTGTTGTGTGCGGGTGTGCCAGGCCTCGTGCCAGACTGGGCGGACGAGTGGTTGTGGGAGTCGAGGTCCATCTCGTCGGGATCGGCATCCTTGTCCGAGACCTCACTAAGGGGGCTAGACAGGTTGCTCGGGCTGCGGTCGAGGACTGGCGGGGGCGAGCTCGAGAGCGCCACGGGCGGCGCGGTATCGCCGGTTGCCATGGCCTCGGCAAAAGAAAGACAAAAAGCCGGGCACGGCACAGAGGATACGAAGCAGCGTATGGGCCGGAGCTAGACGGGCGCGTTCGGGGAGGGGGGCCAATCGCGAAACCAAGGCGAGCCCGCGAAAGGCGAAGGGAGGACGGGACGCCCGGGGGAGGATTTGGATGGTCACAGACCTGGTCGCCAAAGAAAAGAAAAAGCGCGGCGCAAGTTTGGAACAGGCGCTTGCTTGTCTGGGATGCGACAGGGAATAAAAATGACACTGGATCTAAGTGAAGATGTTGGGCGAGATCACTAGAGCTTTTGAAAGTCGAGTCTCCCCCACGACAAGAAGAAAAGCAGTAGGAATGAGGTGGGTGGGTGCAGAAAAAGGAGGGTCGAGACCAGAAAGAGAAGAGCGCCCCTGGCAGCTGCCCCCGTCGCGATGCTTAGATAAGACATGCCGTATCATTGATTGACCCGGAGCTAATTTATGATAAAAAAAGATAAAAAAAAAAAAAAGAAACCGGGCAGAGGTAGAAGGGGTTCTTTTCCAACAGACTGCTCTTGCTCATGGCCTCCTCAACCGAAAACAAAAACAAAATGAAAAATAGAAAAACGAGACCGTAAGTGTCTTTCTCTCATCTCTCGTTTTCTGGCACCAACTTCAAGAGCGGCCGCTAACATGCATGCCATTGGTATTGTTGCCATCCAGATCGTTGGGCCTGTCGGCGCCGCCAAAGGCAGTGGATCCTGTCCTGGGAGCTCTTTTCGCCACAAGTGTATGTCGCGCTGTCAGCTGTGTACGAGATTCCTGTCTGCAAGATTCCTGTTTGCGAGATGAGCCGTGGGAAGCGGCGACGCCGTTCTGACTCTCCATAGACCGGCCCGCTTGCGTCGAGCAAGGCGGACGGCCTTCTTAGCGATGCCGAACAAGCTCCCGCCGAAGCCGCCTCCGTGCTCGAGGCTGTCGTCGGTGTCGATCACCATGTCCGCGACAAGTCCGATCGCAAACGGAAGAGGAAGCAGCATGACGAGGATGACGACCTCGAGTCCAAATATCTGGACCGCCTTGCAGATGACGACGACGACGACGACGACGAAGACGACCACCACCACCACCACACCCATGTCGGCGCATCCTCGGGAAAGCGCCACAAGGGGGGACCGTCCGTGCCAGCCCCGGCTCGCGCGGATGCGGATGGGGAGGAAAGCGATGACGACGACATAGACGTCCCAGTGCACGAAGCCCTCACCACCGACAGGGCTGCCGTCGAGCTCGAGAAGGCCGGACGCACCGTCTTTCTCAACAACGTCTCGTCCGCCGCCATCACGTCGCACAAGGCCAAGAAGACGCTACTGGCGCACCTGTCCGCCGTCCTAGACACGGCCGCCGCCGCCGCCGGGCCGCCGCAGGTGGTCGAGTCGCTCCGGTTCCGGTCCACGGCCTTCTCGACGGCCGCGATCCCCAAGCGCGGCGCCTTCGCCAAGGGCGAGCTCATGGACGCGACCACGCGCTCGACCAACGCCTACGCCGTCTACACCACCGCCGCCGCCGCGCGCCTGGCCGTCGCGCGCCTCAACGGCACCGTCGTGCTGGATCGCCACCTGCGCGCCGACAGCGTGGCGCACCCGGCGCCCATGGCCAGCCGCCGGTGCGTCTTTGTTGGGAACCTCGGCTTCGTCGACGACGAGTCCATGGTTGGCGCCGAGACGGGCGCCGCGGCCGCCACGGAGAAGCCCAAGCGCAACAAGAAGGTGGCCATGGATGTCGAGGAGGGCCTGTGGCGCGTCTTTGGCGAGCACGCCGGCAAGGTGGAGAGCGTGCGCGTCGTGCGCGACCCCGTGACCCGCGTCGGGAAGGGGTTCGCCTACGTGCAGTTTGATGTGGGTCATGCATTCATCCTCCATCCATTGACCCCTCCATCCCCGTTCCGCCGTGCCCGCCGCTTTCTCTCTCTCTCTCTCTCTGTGTGTGTGTGTGTGTCTAACACACGACTTGCTTCCCACAGGACATCAACGCCGTCGAGTCTGCTCTCCTGCTCGATGGCAAGGAGTTCCCGCCAATGCTCCCACGACCCCTGCGAGTGGCCCGGTGCATAGCGCCGCACAAGACTACGCGGGCGCTGGAAGCCAAGAAGAGCAAGGCCACCACCACTGACGCCTCCGACAGGGGCGGGCGGAAGCGGCACGACAGTCGCCGCGCGAGCGGGGCCGGGGCCAACATTTACGTCCCCAAGCCCACGGCCGAGTCCAAGACCCTCGCAGGGCGCGCCGACCGGCTCCTGGGCCGGGGCGGCGCGACACTATTTGGCAAGAGCAAGCAGGATAGGAAGACAGCGACGACGACGACAACGACAACGACAACAACAACAATAGCCGGTGGGCCGGCTGCTGAAGACATGGTCTTCGAGGGCCGGCGCGCAAGCGCCAAGGATGGAAAGCCAAAGGACCTCAAGTTCAAGGGCGGTGGCGGTGGCAGCGGCAAACGCGGCCGCAAGGCCAACAAGTTCGCCAAGACGGGCCGCGGGGCGGTCAGGGCGGCGAAGTGGAAGGCGCAAGGGGGGGCAACTTGAATGCGCAGTCGACGACGGGCGCGCGAGAGGAAGCAGTTCTCACGGGCATGGGCACTACTGGGAGCAAGGCAGTCAGCAGCTCCGTTTTTACATTCCACAGGCGAGGGCACTATCAAAAGAAAGCTGATGTCTAGCTTGGCTCATAAATGCGATGGCGAATCATGAAGTATGAGAGAGTATGGGTGAAGCTTCCGAGCATTTGGAGGGTGTCCATGTGCTTCTCCGTTCGCAGCTATGAGGGAATACGGAGTGCCTGCCCACCCCCCCCCCCTCCATTAGCAGCTATTTAGCTAGGTACAGTACAGTGCCACTCACAGATCAAACATGTAGATCCTAGGGACTGGGACTACACGCTTATTTCCTGACCCGGTGTTTTCGAGCGAAGCGAGGTTGGGGGTCTGGGGGGAACCCCCAGGAAAAAAAAAGGTTAAAAGGTAAAGCGGTTTTTTTCCTGGGGGTTCCCCCTAGACCCCCGGCCTCGCTTCGCTCGAAAGGGAGACGGTAGTGAAGCAGAGTCGTTAGTATATGAGGACCTGAATGACGTGCAAGGTATTACAGGACTGGAATTAGGTACACGGGTTTAGTAAATGAACCTAGGACCTATATGTGTTTATCTTGTGTACCCAGCTTAGGTCGGGTTGAACATTGCAGTAGGAGTTGTCTCATTCAATACAGTAGCAAAACACCACCTTCAGGAGGACAAGGTGGGAAGTCTGGCCCCCCAAGCCACACTTGAGGAAATGACCCTGTTCGGGCAAGGCGCAAACAAATGCAAAAAGGAAAAAAGAAAAAAAAAAAAGGGGGGGTTGTTTGCTCGCGTACTAGGCCCGATAAGGAAAGGAAAAAGAAGAAGAGAAAAAAAGGGGGGGGGGGGTGGGAGCGGGGAGGGGGAGAGGGGAAAGTAAACAAAACAAAACCCCATGCATGGCCATCTGCATGACCCGCCTCCTCATCAGCCGGATCATGCCCACGTGTTCAGCAACTCGTCCTCCCAAACAATCGAACAGACGGCAGAGCTGATTTATTTGGTTGGTCAAGTCATCTTTGGATCTTGCTTTGCATTTTTCGGGGGGGTGGGGGGAGGGAAAAGGCTTCACCGTTGTTCGGAAATCTAAATACCGTAAGACCGTCCATCAAAGGGAACGAAATAGCAAGAGAAGACAAAAAAAAAAATGGAAAATCGGAAAAAAAAAAAGGCAAACACATAATGGTTAATTTAGTACGTACAGGGAATATATCCTGTCCCCCCTCCTCTAGTTCTGCCAAGGACGAAAATAGAAGAAAATAGCGAGGGAGAAAGAAAAGGTCAACTATTTGCCCTGCTTACATCTGCTGCCTGCTGCTAGTACGGCCCTTGTAGGATATATGTGCTCGCTGGTCTTGGTCATTTTTTATTACAAATATGAACAACTCTCCAGAACAGGCCAGCCCGGTGTTGCACCATGTTTGCCGTGCCGACCGACTCGACCCCATCGTTTTCTTGTCCCCCCCCCCTTCCCCTCCCCATCCCCCTCCCCATCCCCCCCTTCCTCCACATATTCTCGAAACAGATCGACGGGTGGTCGTTGTCAAGTCGGCAACCGTATTATTTTATTTTATTCCTCGACCGCGTCAGTACTCGACCGCGCCCTCCTCGGGGTCGAACGAGTCGGCGGCGACCTCCTCGTAGTCCTTCTCGAGCGCGGCCAGGTCCTCGCGCGCCTCGCTGAACTCGCCCTCCTCCATGCCCTCGCCGACGTACCAGTGCACGAAGGCGCGCTTGCTGTACATGAGGTCGAACTTGCGGTCGAGCCGCGACCAGGCCTCGGCGATAGCGGTGGTGTTGGACAGCATCGACACGGACCGGTCGACCGACGCGAGCCCGCCGTCGGCCGGCGACGCCGTCGGCACCGCCACGGGCTTCTGGTAGTTGATGCCAATCTTGAAGCCGGTCGGGCACCACTCCACCAGGTTGAACGACGCCTTGGCCTTGAGCGCGGCCACGGCGGCCTGACAGTCGCGCGTCACGCAGTCGCCGCGGTACAGCAGCGCCACGGCCATGTACTTGCCGTTGCGCGGGTCGCAGACCACCATCTGGTTGTTGGGCTCAAAGCCTTGCGAGAGAGTACCTTGGTCAGCTTGAAGAAAAAAAGAAGAAAAAAAGAAGAAAAAAAAGAGAGAAAAAAAAGAGAGGGAGAGAAAAAGGGCAGTAAGAAGACAGTGGAAGCAAAACATACACTGAAAGGTCAGGTCGTGGACCTTGAAGCTCTCGTGGGCGCTCTTGGCCGCCGAGATGACCGGAGCGTAGCTGATCAGCGGGTAGTGGATGCGGGGGTAGGGCACCAGGTTGGTTTGGAACTCGTTGAGGTCCACGTTGAGAGCGCCGTCAAAGCGCAGGGACGAGGTGATGGACGAAACGACCTGGGCGATTAGGCGGTTGAGGTGCTCGTAGTCTGGTCGAGCAATGTCCAGGTTGCGCCGGCAGATGTCGTAGACAGCCTCGTTATCAACTAGGAATGTGCAGTCGGAGTTTTCAATGGTGCTGTGGGTGGAAAGGACGGCGTTGTACGGCTCGACGACGGCGGTGGAAACACGGGGGGCCGGGTATACGGCAAACTCGAGCTTGGACTTCTTGCCATAGTCGGTCGACAGGCGCTCGAGCAGGAGAGCGCCGAAGCCAGAGCCAGTACCGCCACCAAACGAGTGGAAGATCAAAAAGCCCTGCAGAGAGCTGCAGTTGTCTGTTTCAAGTCAATTGCTTGGTGTCAGCCTCCAGCCCTCTCGCGCGGCGACGCAGCTCCCGCCTGTTCTTGCAACCTGCAAACTGTAACATGCAACACGCGCTGGGCGAGTTCCCATACCGGCGACGCGGCGGATGCGATCGAAGACGCCGTCGATCATCTCCTTGCCGATGGTGTAGTGACCGCGGGCATAGTTGTTGGCGGCATCCTCCTTGCCGCTGATCAGGAGCTCGGGGTGGAAAAGCTGGCGGTAGGAGCCGGTGCGGATCTCGTCAATGGGCGACGGGTCCAGGTCGACGAAGATGGATCGGGGCACGTATTTGCCGCCGCTCGTCTCGGTGAAAAAGGTCTCGAACGAGCCGGATTCGCCGAGATCCTTGGCCTCGGGATTGACCATGCCATCGGGTTGGAGGCCGTGCTCAAGAAGGTAGCTGCGGTCAAAGGCCGGTTGGGGTCAGCCTCTGCGCAGCCGACTTGGGGGCCGGGGGAATGGGGGTAAAGGCGGTGAGGGATGAGGACAACTCACAGCTCCCACGCGCTGTTGCCGAGCTGAGTGCCAGCCTGGCCCAGGTGAACATGGAGAATCTATCCGAGGCGCATTAGTATCTCGTCGGGCATGTCTTGTATGGGTGCGTGTGTGTGTGCGCGTGTGTGTATGGCCAAGCGGCTGTTCAGGATGGCTGGTGTCGTGCAACGAGCGGCGCCAAGCTTGCGCCGAGCTGGAAGCTGTCATGTGACAACAAGATTGAGGAAGCTCCCAAGTAGCCGAGGTAGGAAGGAGCTGGGTAGCCTGGTGGAAGCCAAAACCCTCTCTGCGCCTTGCGCTCCATGCGCAAAAGGGAATTGGCAAGAAGCGAAGCTGGTTGGGAAAAAGCCGAGTGTCTAAAGCCCGCCACTCCTCTCGCTCTCGGAGTGTCATGACAAAAACCAGGCGAGGGCGGCAGCACCCGAGCTTGCGCCATGATGCAGCACTACCGGGCAGGGCCTTCTCAAAACTACCCGAGAAAACATCTGGATCCTATTGTAGGCCCCAAAGCATGATGTAGAGCAGGAACCCAAGCAGGCTGTGGCAGGTTGGTGCGAAGGTTGGAGAAGGATGAAAGAAGGAAAAGGAGAAGAAGTAGCGATTTGGAGAAATGCAGCATACCTCGCCGCGCATCTTGCAGTCTTCTTGAGTCGGCCGGGGAGAAGGGCGATAGGTGGTTTGGAGGCCGAAGGTAGGATGGATCGAAACGCGCACAGCGCTGTACTAGGAGGATGAGTCCAGGTGAGGAGGAATTGAAGGAAGAAAATGAAGATGGATTTTTTTTGAGCTGTCTTCAGGCCGCCCGCAACTTGGAGATGCAATGCAGATTGGAGGTGAGGTCGGATTTGCTGTCACAGTTTCATGCCCCACTTCGATGCATCATTGAGGGGTGCGGGCTAACCCGGAAGGTACAGTACGAAGGGCCAGGCAGTCACAAGCGAATGCAGTCCAACCACCACAATCTGGGTTTTTACGATATCTCAATAACTATCGTAATGAAGGAAAGAAAAAACCGAGATTCCAATACACGGCTTTCTACCCTCCTGCAGGATATTTCCTGGGGGGTCCCCCCCAGACCCCCCAGCCTCGTCGCAAGCTCCTCGAATCCCGGAAAAAAAAAAAAAAAAAAGGTCAAAAGGTTATTGATAGAGAGAAAAAAAAACCAAGCGAGTATTTTCTTAGTATTGGTTTTTTGGGGAAATTGATGACGCATGCATTCGCTTATTACCAAACTGTCTGTATTCGATTACCTCGATTACCCGAGGGGTCAGGAAGTGGTAGTAAGCGAACGCCACTTTAACTGCAATAAGCGAATATATACGTTCTTAATTTCCCCGTAAACTAATACCAAGAAAATCCTGGTCTTCTTTTTCTCGGTGGCTTCTCCTTTTGATTTACTTTTTGTATTACAAGGATTTCTTCGCGAACTTCCGCAAGACCTATCCAAATATCCAGCTCGAGGACCAGGCCCTCACCTATAACGACCTT
>WXYE02113389.1:0-18898 GCA_011319275.2 Echinosphaeria canescens | reverse complement strand
GAAGGCAACTTTGATCGTACAAGCTGAACGTAGGCATCCGAATGCTCTGAGCGGTAAATTTCACTCTCTGTCTCTAGCTCAGATCCCATTTCTTTTAAAATTTGAGATCTTTCCGCGTTTGTATGTTTTTTCCACTCTGCTAACAAGCCGCTGAATTTTTTAACTTCCTCGGGGGAAAGGGTTTCTGCCCTTTTCAATCTCAGCACCATCAACCAGAGAGCCGTCCGCTCTAAAGGGCGCTTTTCCAGTACCATGAGCTCATCAAAAAGACTGGTGAAATCTTTTTTGGTACTGGCTCTCAGATAAAGGACGCTGGTCAAAAAATCCACTTTCTCGCTGCCCGTGAGCTTGAGATCTTTGTTCACAAAATCAAGTATTTCAGCATCCGTCTTGGTTCCCGGCATTTCCGCGGCCAGATCACGCAAGCTGTCTTTGCGAACCTCACTGACTTCAGGTTTCTTTTGCCGAGCCAAGAAAGCGAATACCGGCAAAGCTTTTGCTTGCTGATCTTTTTTTAGATAGATCCACGCGATTTTGTAATAGGCCGCCGCTTTATCTTTGGGCGGCATTGTTTTTAGAAAGCGATTGTATTCTGCAAAAGCTTCATCAAAGCGCTCGTTTTGATAGGCCTCATCTGCTAGATAAAGACTTGTCCCCAGGGCATAGTTGGCCTCGGGATTTTCTTGAATACTTTGTCTTAGTAATTTCTTGGCCTCATCATAATTTCCCAAATCCATCTTGGCCAAGCCCGAAAGATAATGAATGGATGATTTCTGCTCACTCGTCAGTGAAGGCTGCGAGCTCAGCCAAGTTAGATCTTCGATGGCTTTCTTTAAATACTCATCGGAAGCCTCGGCCGTGCGATGCCCTTCAGCGTTCTGCATACGAACGCTGTGAGACAGCTGATAATAAGAGGTTCCACGATTCAGTCTCAACTTGATCAGAGTGGTCACATTTTTTTCAATTTTTAAAATCGTATTGACCGACTGAATTCGAACGAGCAATCGATCCGTCGAATTCTCAGCCTGATCCAAAATCATTGGCAAACGTGCTGGCTTTGTTGCAGGAGAAGATGTTTTCTTGGGTGCTTCTTTTACGACCACAGTCGCGGGAGCTGAACGCCGTAAGTTGAGAGTATGAAATTTACCAGCTGCCTCAGGCTTCGTCGTTGAAGGGACCGAGCTACTATTCGGAGCTTCTCTCTGCGCCGGCGTTTGTGCCTCCGCATTCGCGCCGACGATCAAACTGAAAATAAAAATAAAGTGATTTATTTTTGCGGACGGCATTTGGATTGTCCAATGTAGCGGTGGCGACCCAGCTCATCGATCCAATCTTCGGCATCTTGAACCGGCCACATTTCATCCTGAGATTTGAGCAACTGATGGACTTGCGGAATTTTAATCACTTGCGGAAGATCCTTGGGTTTCGCGCCAACCGCTAAATTAAGATAGGCCATCACTTTTTCGAGCTGCTCTTTTGTACGGGCCAAATCTTTTTGATAGCGAGCCTCTAGAGATTTACGAATCAGCGCAATCTCAGCCTGTCGCTCCGAATTGCCCGTCGGCTGACCTTGAGTCAAACGCAGCAATGTCAAAGTCTCCATATCGCTTCGTGCCCACTCTTCAAGTCTGTATTTTCCGCTATCAATTTGGCTTCTAAATTTAACAACCTCGGCTGAGACTTTTTTGAGATTCTCTTCGCGACAAAGCTTTTTGTAAATATAGAATTGCACCAGATAAGACTCAGGTTCCAGATAAGAAGAGAAATAAGATGAATTCTGCGAAGCAATCGCTCCTAGAGTTGCTGAATAATCTTCAGCCATAAAAGCAGCCCACATTTTTTCAAATTGAATTTTTCTTATGAAAGGGTAATTGAGAGAAATCCATTGGTAAACAACCAAGGCTTCTTTGTAACGTCCTTCCCCATAAAGCGCCCGTGCATAGCTATGCAAGAGGGAGTGATATAAAAAGAAGTTCTCGCCACCGAATTCAATATTCTTGGTGCGCAAAGCTTTGAGCAAAGGTTCATAACCTTTCGAGGCCGCGGCAAATTTTTTGTCCGCCAAATCGGTATCAGCCTTATCGACTAAATCTTCGAATTTCTTTTGAGTCTTCGTGACCGCGAGATCTTTGGGTGCTGAACGATCCCAAGCACGCAACAGATCCCAACCTGCACCGGGTCTTTTATGAATGAATGAGCGGAACTCTGTCCACTGCTTGGCATTCAAATTGGCTTTACGTGCTTTGCGCGCCAAAAGACGTAACTCCAGATCGTCTTTCTTTTCGACGGCCACACGGGCCTGACTCATTAACTCGCGCCCATCCACCTCGCCAACAGCGGCGGGTTGACGTCGCACCTTGCGAGTATTTTCGGCGTGAACTCCGGGGGTTAAAATACAAAGTGTGAATAGCAATAAGCAACTTCGTCTGATCATTTTGAGTTCCGCGCCGTTGAAATAAATAAAATAGATTGAATTCCCGCTTCACGCGCCACTTTGATCACATTGAAAATTTTGTCGTAGGTCATGCCTTGGTCAGCAACAAAGCTCACCAATCCTGCGTTGGGCTTTCCGGCTTCACTCTGCAAGTAGGTCTTGATCTCAGATTTAAATTTTTCGACATCAGCATTGGCCGTGCCGCCTGAAAAAGATTTAGTAGGAAAATGCGTCTGCGAAAAACCCAGGGTGACTTCTTCGCTGGTCACAGTGAGTTGGGGACTTGCAAGCAAAGCCTCTTTACTCACGCTCTTCGGCGGCAACAAACCCGCGGGCAGAATCACAGATGAATTTCCCATCACCGTTCCGGCGATCAAGAAAATGATCAAGATCGAAAAAACGTCGATCATGGTCGCTAATTGCGGCTCACTGGGTTCGGCACGATGAGGTTTGTGAAATAGATCCATAAAATCATCACTCCTGAGTGCCTTGGTGCACGGCCGTCGCTTCTTGGTAAGAAACCAAAACAATATCCTGGATGTGTTCGCGAACTCCATCCATCAGCGAAACCATCTCTTGATAAGTGACGTCTGGTCCTAAAGCCAATTGCATGCTCTTCTCACTCGGAAAAGTCGTCATGAATTCCTTCAGTAAGTCCGAAGATGTTTGCTGCAAGGCCTTTGAGCTTTCAGCTTCTGTCGCCGCGGTTACCAACGACTTCGTATTCATACCGGGCTTATCCCCGGACCAGCGTAAAAAAACACGCATCCCCGCTTTGTCATGAACCGCATAGAGCTTAGGGGCTAGAGGAGGAGGCGCCACCGGATCGGTGATGGTACTCACCCCCGACGGAGGCAACGTCTGCTTGGTCAATTCAATAAAACTCGAAGATAAAATTAAAAAGAAGATAACCACGACCAACAAATCAAGAATCGGTGCCAAAGGAATTTCTTTGACGTGATGATTCTTCTTTTTGATCGTGAATTCTTCGATCATTTCACGCTTCTCTCAGAAAATTCGATCCAGTTCATTAAATCCAAAGCCACTTTTTGAACTTTTCCAGAAATCGCATCTGCTTTCGAAACACAAATCGTATGAATCACCATGGCCGTCACACCGACGATCACGCCCGCTGCCGTCGAGTACATGGCTTCCGAAATACCCAGACCTAGCATACGTGCTTTCTCTGTCGGATCCGCACCCGCGATCGCTTCGAAAGTTTTGATCAAACCCATGATCGTTCCGAAAAGACCCAACAATGTCGCCGAGCTCGCAATCAGAGATAAATAAGACAAACGCTTTTCGCAGGCTTTTGAGACATCCAAGACGGCTCCCGCCAAAGAAGAGCGCATCGCATCTCGACCATTCTCCGCAGCTACGAGACCTTCTTTAAGAACTTTGAGTTCAGGACTCTTATCGACTTGGCTGCAGACTTGAAGGGCTTGTGTATAGTTACGGCTGAAAACTGCATCTTTCGCTGATTTGATCGCGCCCGAGGAATCAAAAGAAGCCGCCACGAAAAGAAAATAAATTCTTTCGAGAGAGAGAAAAATAAGGACCAAGCCCGTGATGATGATTAGATAGCCCGAAAGACCGTGCGACATGAGTAGCTTTAAACCCGTTAGCATTTTGAACTCCTAAAAGTAGTAAACTGTTCCCAATTCGAAAAGGCCCATCTGGCTGCTGGCTTTGGTATCATTCACAATAATATCTTGCATGCCGAAGCTTCCCGCCACGCGCAGATTAAAATTATTGCTGATAAAGAATGTCTTACCGATGCCCAGACCAAATCTCATGCCGCTGCCCGAAGTGTACTGAATCTGCCCGGCGAATAATTTTAAGAAAGTATCACTGCGAACAATCGAGTAAGGTCCCCAACTGTCTTTGCCATAGGCCGGCAACCACAGCAGCTCGCCCCCGACTTGCATTTTTCTTTTCGGACTGACAAGTTCGGCTTTTTGACCATTCGCTAATGTTAAATCAGAAACGGATTTTTTAATTTGTCGATCTTGGGTAACGAATGCGGGGGCCACGCTGAGATAGCCCTCCCACTGATCTGAGAATGCATAACCCAAATCGATATTGAGGGCGTAAATAGATTGAGGCCCGTCCGAAAACTCGGCCACCATGCTAGGATTGAAAAGAATTTTGTGGGCTTTCTCTTTGGCTTTTCGCTGCACCACGATCATATCTTGATAAACAGTGGCGACTTGGCTCGTAGAATCTGGCGGTGGAGCCAGATCTGCATTCACAGCATGAGCAGTCAGAGGAAAGAGCGCAGCGAGAGTGATTTGAAGAAAGATTTTTCTCATTGCTCATAGAATCTATGAATAAAAAAAATCCTTCAATTTAAGAATTGCAAAACGAGACTTATGGCTAAATGATAGAGCCAGTCCCCTCTGAGGAACCAGCCTATCTACAAGAGAAAATTAGTGCAGCTCACGCAATCCGGTAGGACAGGCTCCGGTCGTTGAATAAGGGCAAGAATCAACATTATCGAGAGACTTATCTAGCAACTTAATTTTGAGACGGTTCAGGGACCCCCAAATATACGGCCCAAAAATAATGGCATCTTTTGCAACGATGAGATGTGTGATCGATGAATCCACAGTGCTGAGACGAAAATTCACAATTCCCTTACGACCGACATAAAGATTCCGAAGGCCCGTTGAGTCTTGCATACCAATGGTATAGTGCGCGCCGTCTGCAACAACCACCTGCGAGGGAGGTAAAACATTGGCATCGCCACCCAAATGTGGCTTCACCCAAGCTAAGTGTCCTCCGGGGCCTATCCAAAGTTGATCGATACTGACATTGCTCGACTGCGTTTGGTTCTGACCACCATCACTGGTCGTCGCAATTGTGGCTGCATTCACCAATAAAACAGAGGCATTATTGGCCACCCGATAAGGTGAACGGGCGCTCAGTGGCTGGGTGAATGCCGTCGAACGATTCATCACGTAAGCGTGTCCAAAATCCAGCATACTTAAAATAATCAATCTGTAAGTTTGAGTGCTGACAAGATTATTTCTATAGAGCATTTTCACAACCAAGTCTTTTGGTACATCGATGCTCCAAGCAGGAAAAGCATTATCACCATAGCCACAAGCCACTGGAACCCCATCCAGCTGACAAGAGTAGGTCACGTCGTCATATTTTTGATAAGTTGGATTTCCGTTACCGAACGTCTGAAAGAAAATCTCAACGGGCTGGCCCTCTCTAAATGAATAACCATTGATATAGGTCGACTCGGTCTCTACGTTCGTAGCCCGAGAAGTATCAACAAAGAAGTCATTATCGCAGGAGGCTATACTGACTGCATCCCAAGCATAGGACGCACTCCAATTATCATTAGCAATTCTGGTAGAGGAGCCACACTGAACAAAAAAGCCCGCCGGAGATACTCCACCCAAAGTCGCAACCGAAACTTCGTGAATACGTACGGCGAGGCTCGCAGATGCTCCCCCCAAAGCCAATGTGGCCACAACCTGAAAAGATTCAGTTGGCTCAACAATGCTGTCCTTATTTGTCGCAAAAGAGAAATTGACGACAGATTGCCCTGCAGGAATAGTGACTTGAGCAACAGGGGAAACATAGTCGGATCCCGCAGTGGCTGTTTCATCTTTCGTCGTAATATTGACGATGGTGTCTATGGAAGCCACCGCAGAAAGAGAGGCTGTCATATAAACAGAATCACCTTCGTTGACATCACCCGTACCATTATTGGCATAGGCTAAGCTAATTTTAAGCGCCGCAGGAGTCTGATCAGCATTGGCAATCGGGTTGATAGGATCTTGCGAAGCCAAGCTAGCCTGTGAATTAGAAACTTTCAGATTGTAACCTTGTGAACAGTTTTGGAAAAAGATGATGTTTCCTGCCGCCAAAAAGCAGATCAAGACCACATAGCAGGCACGACGTAGTTTCTTAGAAAAAACTATTTTCATCTGATTCCCCCCATAAGAGCACCTCACCCTATCTCGGCCGTCATGGCAAAAATAAAGCAAGTTCACACCCTCACCTAGACTATCGGCTATAACTTCGTCAAACATGAGAACTTTATATAATGGCTCCTATCTATGCCCGCCTTTTCGACTCAATTTGAGAATTCAGATTTCCATTCTCGTTTTGAACTGAAAAAGTTAACTTTGTTCCCCTTTTGCTCCGATAAAATCCCCATCAATAGGGGAAGATATGTCTGTTTGGTTTTTATTTGATCAGACCACCGATGAGCAAAAGCAAGTTGATGAAAAATCCATTCGGGATTCTATTCGTAGCCTCACTCTCGAAAAAATTCCTTTTATTCATTGCTGGCAAGAGGGCTGGGCCGATTGGAAACCCCTGGAACAAATCCCTGAATTGATGTCTATGCGCGCGGTGAGACCTCCGCCACCTCCAAAAAAAGTGACAGCACCACCGGCAACACCGAAAGTGGTTCCGCGTGAAGAGCCAAAACCAGTTGCCTCCAAAGCGGAAGCGGCCCCTGCCGCCGCTGTTCATCTCGAAGTTTTGAAAGCACCTACTCCAGCTCCCGCAGAAAAACCAGCAGAGTCTTTCGTCAACCGCCGTAAAGCGGTTCGTCACCAAGCCCGTTTTCGTATTATGCTCGTGTGTGAGGATCTCGTCTTTCGCACTTTCTCAAAAGATATTTCAACCAATGGATTTCTACTGGAACAACCTGTACCACCGTCAATGCTTGGAAAAAAAATCGAATGTTATATTTCAAGCCCGACAATGAAATCCAGTCTGTGCTTCAAAACACAATTGGTTCAGGGGCAAAAAGAGCTGCTACGCTTTCAATTAACGGACGTAAATCCAACATCGGTCAAAGTCCTTGAAGAATGGCTCACGACGCAGAAAACAAGCAAAGCTGCGTAAAGTTAAATTGAGCCTGCCCAAAAGATCGCCACACACTCAAGCCAAGCACTTGGCATCACAAAAAATCTCAACTTGAGACAATTTTTTAGCCGAGTGTTTCGCTTTATGCCTGCAGTGTCCCCAGCATTATGCCGAAAAGCTAAGTATGGGGAACCACCTAAAATCCCAACGGGGAAATTCACTTGTAACTGTTATTGTCGCAATGGCGATGATCAGCGCGCTATCGATATCTATTGCGTCCGTCATGAACGATCGCAACCAGCAAATAAAAGTCATTCAGCAAAAAAGTGAAGTGCTGGATATTAAAAGCGATCTGCTTTTTTATCTGCAAGATCCAACGATTTGTGGCTGCAATCTCAACCCTTCAAAATCAACCGTAACTGCGACCGCAACTGTTCCCACCTTCAATGGCAATACCCAAGACGGCACTGCTGTTTTGGCCTTGGGAACTTTGGGCTTTCGCAATAGCTGTATAACGGGCGCGACAACGATACTCGATCCTTCGAAAGCCACTTCCAGCGGACTCAATGTTGAAACGATCCAAGTAAAAAATCTTTTTCCCACGGATTCAACAAATTTGATTTGGAATGGGCGCCTGCAAGTGATTTGGAATCAAACGGCGGATGCCAATAAAATGATCTTGCAAAAAATCGATATGCCTATTCAACTCACTCTCGATAGCACCTCCGCAGTCACTGCGCGCAAAGTGCAATCCTGTACGATGTTACCTCCCATCGCCACCGTGGCTCCAACCAATCCTTGCCCTACAAACTGGATCAGCATTGGCTCTGGTCGCGGAAGCTTCTGCATTGAAAAAAACGTTCACTCCGGCAATCCTCCTTCCGCTTTCAATACCTGCGCAACACTGAGTACTCTCGGCAATGGCCCTGCTCACCTCTGTGAGGTCGGTGAATGGAAGGCCGCCTGTTTCAGTGGCCAAGTCCCCGGAATGCCTGTCGCCGGCGGTGAACTCTCGGATAGTGATCCGGGAGCTGCCGGAGGAGCTCAAAGCTCTTTCAAATCCACGAGCTGTACGAATGACCCGGGCGCCGCAGCGTCCACGGCCACCGTTTCTTTTCGCTGTTGTTTGAATTAAATATGATTTCGCTAAGAGAAGGTCACAGTATGAAGAGACTTCAATCAGAAAACGGAAATACTCTCGTGACAGTGCTTGTCTCGACGCTTATTAGCGGGGGCCTTGCGCTGGCGGTCGCTAGCCTCATGGGAAATCAAAGCCAGCAGATCAAAGTGATTCAACAGAAAAACCAAGCTCTCGATTTGAAAAACCAAATGATCTTTAGTTTCAAAGATGAGACTATTTGTGGTTGCAATCTCAACCCTTCGAAATCGGCCGCAACCGCTGATATAGATCCAGCTTCATTCGATGGCAATATTCAAGATGGCTCGGCCGTTTTGGATCTTGGAACAACAGGCTTTCGCGAGGGCTGCGCATTGGACTCCAATCTCTTTTTACCTGTAGGAGCACCCTTGCCGAACGGTCTGCAGGTCGCATCTATTAAAGTCAAAGACTTGCGTCCTGCTGACGGCACCACCTTGCAGTGGAATGGGCACTTAAATGTTTCTTGGGTACAGCCAACGGATAATTCGCAAATGCCGATCAAAGATATTCAATTGCCTATTCAAATAACCGTCGATTCGAGTTCTCCCGTGGCAACTCGAGTTGTAGATAGCTGCACCTTGCTTGGAAAATACAAGGCCGCGGCCGCAGCTTCGCCCGACTGCCCCGCTTTCATGAATAAAATCGGAACAGACAACAGAAGTTTTTGTATTGATAAAACAGTTCGAACCAAATTAGGGGCCGCTCAATCCAGAAATAAATGCGCGCAACTAGCGACCGACGGGTTTGGTCCAGCTCGGCTATGCACATATGCGGAATGGAATGCCGCCTGCAATTTCTTTGGTGAAACCGCAGCACACGTTTCTATTATGACGGGTGGAAAAGCAGAGAGATCCGATGACGATCCCGGTGGTGGTTATATGCTCGATATTGGTTACTTCAGTTCTAAATGTAACGAAATCAAGGGCAACTATGAATATTCGCAGTATCCTTTTCGCTGTTGCATAAAGTAGTCTTTTGCAAGCTGATGGCTAAGGCTTGTCGCCCATAGAGTGAGGTTCGGTATGTTCAAATTGCGGCATTCAGAGAACGGTAACATTTTATTGATCGTCTTGGCTCTGACTGCCGTCAGTATGTTTTTAGCTATGAACCTGACGTCCTCTATAGTTGCTCAGAACAAACAGATCAAATTCTTGCAGCAAAAAAGCGATATTCAAGATATCAAAAACAATTTTCTTTTCTATATGCAAAACTCCACAACTTGTGGATGCAATCTCAATCCTTCCAAATCACCGGTTACAAACAGCTTACCCGTTCCGACATTCAATGGATCCGTTTATACGGGGGATTCCAAACTGGATTTGGGAACATTCAGCCCACGTACGGGTTGCGTGACCAACTCGAAACCATTTTTAGATGTCACGCAGGCGACATCCACCGGATTGAAAATTAAATCTCTCATTGTGACAACTCTCAAGCCCACAGATGCAACCTATCTGAACTGGAGTGGATCTCTTGAAGTGACTTGGGATGACAATACAAATTCTCAACTACCCCCTGCAAATCTGACATTACCTATTCAAATCGTCGTCGATAGCACTTCGCCAGCAAACGCGCGTAAAGTGAGTTCATGCATCCTCACAGATACGGCGGCCGCTGCGCCGATCACATTAAATTGCCCTAGTGGTATGACAAGAATTGGACCTGCAAATGGCCGCGGCAGCTTTTGTATCGATACCTCTCCAAGAACCGCAAACACCTTAGAAGCATCTTTCACCACTTGCAGTATCTGGGATACCAGTGGCAATGGACCTGCCCACCTTTGTTCTCACACCGAATGGAAGGCCGCTTGCCTGAGCCCCGATCATCCCGCCAGTATGCCGGTGGCTGCAGGAGAACGCTCAGACAATGATCCGGGTGCAGGCTATGGTTATGATCAGTCTATGTTCAATACCACTTGCACTGGTGCTGCCGACAACGAAAATTTCAAAAACCTTCGCGTCTATCGCTGTTGTTTATAAGAATTCAGGCACTAAGATTTTTTTAAGAAATCAAAGTCACGATCCAAAAGGGTCTTGCGCCCCTCAGCCCTTGCATTGTCAATCGCTCGATCTGTGATCACGCGCACATAATCCGACAAAACATCCATCACCGCGGCCGACGTATTGAAATCGGCTCGCGCGGTGACATACTCTTTCAATCGTGACGCAATAATCAATACATCCCGAGGCACAGGGGCCGCACCTGAAAAAGAAGTCGGACTTGCGGTCGTCGTTGAAGCCGGTTTAATCAGAATTCTTGCGGGGGCATCAGCGGTTTTCGGAGCCATTTTTTCAATCGCGCCTGCTTGGCGGTGCCGAGCTCCTGGCAAATGGGCTTCGAAGCACTCAAGACTGCAAAAAACATATCCGGTGCGATCTCCATTGCAGGTCGAAACACTACAGACATAATAGCGAGCTCCGAAATGAATCGGCTTTTTGCAAGTACTGCATTTCTTCCAAACATTGGCTTCGACGGCTTCCATCACAATCCCTCATGATAAGTCTTTGTCCGTCTATTCTAGGTCACATTTTTCGTCCAAGGGAAGACATTATAATTTATTTGATAGAGACGCTTCTCTTTCAACGCAGAGCCGTTGTATTTCGCGAAAACCTTCTTGGAGAATTCATACAGATCCTGCAGATACTCCTGATATTCCTCAGCACCGAGTGCAATATTCAAACTGCGGTAGGAGCGTTGATCCGAAGGAAGCTCCTGGGCTTGCAGGGCTTTTAAAAGACTTTTCTTATGATACTCTCGTAAAGAGCGGCTCCCTGGCATCGTGGGAATCTCGACCGAATCCTGGCAGCATTTCCAAATTTCATTTTCTTCTTCCACCAGGCCTGCGACTTTCAGCTGATTCAGGGCATGAAGCATGGCGCCCTCTTCTAAATTCATGAGTCCGGCAAGGTAAGACAATGTCTTCGGGATGTCTGAAAAGCTCAAGATGGCGCGAATCACAAGATACAGAGGATCTGCCAAAATTTCTTCAGGTGGCTCAACTTCGCTGAAAGACGACTCTGCCTTCAAAAAGGTGATCAGTTTTTTGCCGAAGAATTTCTTTTGTTCCGTTTGAGAAGCCTGCGTGTAGAGAACTAAAAGCAGAAAGTATTCTCGGTCCACATTGTCGAATGGAAGGCTCTGACTGAGCTTCTGCGCCAGTTCCTCAGAGATTTTGCGCTTTCCATAAATAGCCAAACGTAAATACCCTCGGCTCTTGAATTCCAATTCATCGGCCCAGGCCTGATATGAAAATTTGGTGGTGGCCAGATTTTTACGGGCCTTGAAATAATCCTGCAAAAAAAGATAAACACTCAGATAACTTTTTACATCTGGGAAACGACTCTCGTCCATGGGAGCCTCCTGACATTTATTTCACCACAGAAAATCGCTTGGTGTGAATGAAAAAAACGTTTTCATTTTGGATACAAAATCCATCGATCGCTGCATTTTGGCGTTACTAGACAAGATTCCCTTGATCATAAGCAATTGATTCCAATTCAGATGATCCAAACTTTGCAAATGCGGTCTAACAAATCTTCCGTGTGAATTTTGATCATCCACAAAAAGATTTGATTTTAACATCAAACTCCCCTTAATTAGGGGCTACCAATGGAGTTCTTATGAAAAAGTTATTGTTTGTGATGATCAGTGTTTTGTCCGTTTCTGCATTTGCGCAATTGCCAAAAGGTGGTACCAATGTCGGAAGTGACGACATCACAACTTTCGAGAAGGAATATGGCCTCGAAACCGACGAATGTTTTGTCAGTGAATCCACTTACACAGGAAGCAGCCTCGAAGCTGATAAATCTGTGATGAACAAAATTAAAATGGCTAAAGATGGCGATCATTTTAGCAAAGTGACTTCCAATTTACAGCTTCTAGCAAATAAGCAACTTTACATCAGCAAGGGATCAAGCCCTACTTTCCACGATTTCACTCACATTGAACTGCGCAAATTGGATAAAGACGGAAATTTTGTGAACAAAGGTCCACTGGCTAGCGCCGACGGCGGAACCAGAGCGAAATACTCTGCGGGACTCGAGTATTCAGAGTATGAAAATGACGACATCAGAGCTTTTGTTTGGGTTCGTTGCAACTAATTCTCTATTGAGAGTCTCTGCAGCCACGTATCTCAGAGGGCCCGATCTGTTCGGGCCTTTTTTTACTAGATAGACGCTTATTTTTTTGAATTTCTTAAATTCGCAGTCTCTTCATCTTCCGCCACGCAAAAAATGCTGTTCGAAACAAAAAGCACGCTGGTTGGCTTCTGTGTTTTCTTAGACAATTCCGTGAGAGTTTCTTTGAAACGCTGGAAGGCCGCAAAAGCCTCTCGCTCCGCTTCCGAATCCACGCCAATAGACATCATACAAAAATTGGCTGGACGATAAGTGGGAGTTTGTTCCATGGCCTTGGCTGCCATCTCGAGACCTACTTTATAGAATTCAAAAGAATTGGGAGTGGCTCCGTGTCCATTCACAAATTCTTTATTATTTCCTCTGTCTCGCAAATCCTGCAAAGCTTTATCCCATTGGGGAGTTTCGATATTTTTGTCCCGTAATTGCTTTTGAATCCAGGACGGATCATCTTCGAAATTCTCAAATCTCTGCAAAGAAGACAAAATCATACTCGACGAGTTCGCAAAAATTGATTTATTTTGAAAGAAGCGCTCTAACTCTCTAGCAGGAATTTCTGAAGGTGACGGCGTCATCTTTCGCATATTTGAAAAAAATGTCTTGAGCTCTTTGTCTTCCACCTGGCTCTCGAGATAGAGGAAGTAAAAATAATCTTTTTGCCGCCCACTCATCTTAAAAAAATTCGAAACCGCAGAGATCTTATCCAAGCTGAAATGCCTTTGACCATCCATCACCATCTTGATGTAGGACTTAGAAACTCCGACTTTGGAAGCCATATTTTGCAAAGAGGCACCCTTGGTTTTTATTTTATAATGAATAAAAAGTTCTTTGATAAGAAGACGGTAATCTTTAAATCGCTCAAAATCTTTTTCTGTCATAGGACTTCTAAACTAGCAAAGCCAAGCCTGCATTCAATCGAAAACACCTCGGGTTCACCCGTAAGGTCAAGATTCGTTCACTGGCGGTGAACTTCTGCTCCGTTTAAGGCAGATGTTCAGCTTTTAGACTGACTTTCGTCCCGAACGCCCATTTAAACGCTTCCAAGGTGGTACATGAATCGCACTCCCGTTGAGTGAACGCATTCTCATGAATCATCGGGAAATCACTCCCGCATGCAGAATGCAAAGGAGTATTTGTATGAAACAAATGAAATTCTTGGCAGCAGCTCTTATTTCAATCGCAAGTTCGCTATCTTTTGCAGCTTCCCCTGAGCAATTGAAAGCATTTGAGGGATCTTTTTCGCTCAAAAAAGGAAATCCAAAAAGCTGCAACTACAAGAATATTCAAATCGTGAGCAACAGCGAATCCGTGCAAGTCAGCATTGCCGAGAAAGACGGCGGGGGCGCCGTCATCACGGCTTTGAAGATCGATCAAGGACTTCAATCGCTCGGTGAAGGCCAAAGCATTGTCTCTAGCTACGATTCACGCGCTTTGTCCATCACAACCGTTGTCAAATGGCCGGAAGCCACTCTTGATAACAACACCACTGTGATTTCAAGAAATCTGCAAAAGACGGAGTTGACGATCACAACCAGTGGTAAACTTACAGACATCGAGCAGACGTTTAAAGAAGTTTGCGAATACGAGCGAGTGAAATAGAAGATTTTATCGTCGAGGCCCGCATCGAATAGGGGCCTCGTTTTGAACTGACATCAGGGTCATCTCAATCAAACAAGAATCTAAAAACAATTCTCGCCTGCAATCAGTGTACACCGGGCTACACGCCCGGAAGAACTGACCGTTATCAACCATCCCCCCGGCTGATACATATGGGATTGGCCACTGACATCTTTGAGAGTCTGAGGCTTTGCCAAGCGAATGGCTCGCTGCCCGTCTGGAAGAGGCCCATCGTTATACCCAAAACCCATCTTGCTCCAACCGTACAAATAAAAATCCTGCGCACCTATTTTCATTCTCATGCCTTTGCTTGAAATTGAAAGGATGTCGCCATCTTTATTTAAATTCACAATTCCCTCTTTTGCAGTCACATTCTGCCCGTCCAGTTTAAATGTACTTTCACCCGCAAAACTAAAGCGTTCGATGAACTGCCCTCGATCGCGATCCCAAGAAACATACGTGACAGGAATCCATTTTTTCTGAAACTTTATCTTTGAATTCTTTAGATTCGAGGCATAGTCGATTTGCCCATTCTCACTCCAACCCACAAAATTATTGTTAAAAGCGAGCTCGACATCTGGAGTTCGATATTCTCCGGTTCCATTGCAATTATGAATACTGCCATTATCAAATAAATTGACACGCCCTTCACAGAAAGCAACCGGTGATTTTGGTGCTGTGACCATTCGCATGGCATAAAAATTATGGAGGTGATGTTGCAAGTTCGCAGAGAGGTAGGCCCATTGACGGTAAGGCAACCCTTCTTTTAAATTTAATTTATCTTCGTCCAAATTGTACGGCTGGCATTCCCACCGTTCATAACATAGTTTTCGTCGCTCCTGCCAAGAGTTGGGATCTTCGTCGTTTGGCAAAATATTGGAGAGCAAACTGATGTCATGGCCCGCATATTTCAACCGTGGAGAGAAATCCGCACCGATAGAAAAATTAAGCCCATTTCCACGTTTGACATAAGGACCATAAACAATAAATGGTGTCTCGCTTTTATCGACTGGATCCACCAATCGAAAATACTGCGTCTGTCCCATGGCCAAGGGCGCCCAAGGTGGAAGAATAAAGCCGTGCACAGCCCTTTGCCCATTGTCATTTTCAACGGTCGGAAGCACGCGCTGGGCGCATTGCTGGATCTCTCCACCGACAGATCCTGGTCGGCAAATCGCAAAGTTGTATCCATCAAAATCAATATCGGGCACGAAGTCTTTGATAAACTCAAAGTACTGGGCCTGATCAAAACCTTCCATCTGACGGGACCAGAACGCCGAATTGATAAAGCGTGTCTGTTCTGAAGTTGTAATGTCTGCGAGAATCTGTTCGCGGTAAATCACCTCGTGCAGAATTAAACCCGCTTGATTCAAAACATTCATCTTAGACCAAAGATCCTGATTGATGATATAGCGAGTATCGTTGGACGTGAGCGGTTGACGTTGAATCGCCAGCTGAGCCACCCGGCAATTCTCAGGATAGGTTGGGTGGTTGGAATCTGGAATATCAACGAGCTCTTGTCCCGATACAAATTTAGTCTCTTTCATAAAAGACTCTAAAAATTTTTGATAGCGAGCATAGCGAGTTGGATTCAAAGACTGGAGTTTGGCAATCGTCATCGCCGCAAGCACTACGGGATCTTGGCTACCGGTCGGAAGCTGAGGCTCCCAGCCGCGCAAAAGTTTCGCTTCATAGAAATCAACGAGCTGATAATTTTCGGCCTTGTGAGAATCCGAGCAGACGATCACTTTACCGGCGTTGCCAACGACTTTCGCATTGGCGCCCGCAACGGAAGACATCGACAGAGAAATCAAGATCGAAAATTTAAAAAAACTCATACAGAGGTTTCCTTATTTAAAAGTGAAAATAATTGCCCACTGAAACACATCACCTCGCTACGAGTTTGATCGGACTCGTCGGCAAGGGAAACAATTTGCGCGATGGCATCATTCAATATTTTTTTAGCTTTGACTGCATTCTCTTCCGAAACAGAGAAGATCACAGTTTTCACGGTGCGAGCGTTTAAATCCGCGTGGTCAATTTTATCGATCGCCAGGTTCAAAACAGTTTTGTGAAAATTGCGAATGGCTTCGTTAGGAATGCCATCGCTGGTTGTGAACAAAGGCGAAACATCAAACCAACGACCTGTCTCTGGATGAACTTCTAACAAACCCGCATCAAAAAGGCGTTCCACCGAATTTTCCACATTGAAAACAGAAACTTTGAGCCGCTTCGCAATCCAGGACGAGGACTTATCGAAGTCTTGCATATAAGTCAGCTCTAAGATCGCCAAGTCCACCCATGAAGTGAGGGCCTTGGCCGCCCGCTGATTGAGAATATGAACATGGTTCTCTTGGCGACGAGATTCCAGACGTTTTTGTGCCTCAATGCGTACTCGAGGACTCTTGGCGTGCTCTTTGGCAACCAGATCGCAAAAATAACGAAACTCCCAGTCCGGAAGTTTTAAATTCTTCCCGATGGAATGAGCCAGCTTCGCCGAAAGCCCTTTCTTGCCATTGAGAATTTCAGACAATGTGGAAGGAGAAACATCCAAATCTCGCGCATAAGAGCGAAGAGAATAAGCCCCGTTCGCAAAACTGCGCTCTTGGAAGATTTCATTGATGAGGGATCGATAATCCGCCTGCAGACCCTGAAAGCTACGCCCGGCGGGGGTTCGAAGGCAATACATTTGCGAACAAAGCGTTCGCAAATGTTCGCGCACTGGATTATTAGCACAGTGTCATAGACTAAAAAGACACACCTTCGGTCAAGTCCATGAACTGCGGAGGGAATTATTGAGCCGTTAAATAAAAAGCATTGCAGTCCATCTCAAGGATCACGCTCTTGCCGTCTTGATCTTTAAATCCAATCACTCCTTGGCCTTCACGTTGGCTGAGTCCTTCTGAAGGATCTGGCTGAACTTTCGGAAAATAGATACTGGCCACTAGTAAATTATTTGATTTCTTTTCATGCGCCGAAAAATTCTGACCATCGAAGGAAGAGATCATATTTTTATTATCGACATGAAAAATTTCGACGTCTTTACCTTCACGACCACCATTTTTAACCCAAACAGTGGAAGTGAGACCTTTGGCTGATCCATCTAAACCGGCTCTATAACTATAACTCTTGTCGTTGCTCACCCACTTATTGCAGATAATTTGAGACACCACTCTTTTGCTCAACGTGCTGGCATCGCCAATTTGAGATTGTTGAGTCTGATCTTGGGCCACACCGCGAACTTCTTTTTTAGTCTTCGCCAGCGCAACTGATTGGGCTAAGACAAGACCAAGTACAAGACTAGTGATCGAAAACTTATTATTCATTTCATACTCCTATGAAGGGCTTTTGCTCATCGTATCGGCTGTCTCCACACGTGCTCAAGAGCAAACTCGAAGACCCAGAAAATCCTGTTCACTGCTTGTCACAACCTCATCAAACTGAAAATATCTGCGTCGATAGGCAAAGCACTCGATCTTTTTTATTCTCATCGGAGGTCTTGATCGCACGACTCAGCTCTGAGTTGAAATTGCGCACAAGGCGCCGTACTTCTTGAAATTGCTCTTCCGAGACAGAAAATAAAATGGCCGAAAGCGCTCTTTCTTCTTGGGGAGATTCAATTTTATCCATGGCTCGAGTCAAAAGTTCGCGGTGCATTTGCCGAATATCCGCACGGCGCTCGCGATCACCAATCACCAAGTGTTCTGTGGCCACATAAGTTCCATCTGAATTTTTCGATATTAAATTTCCCGACAGACATTGTTTCCACAATTTGTCAGCCTCTGAAGTTGAAACATTCAAGCGCGAAGAAATCCACTGCGGATCGCATTGAAAATCGGCTAGAGAAACATACTCTCGCAAAGCCCAATGCCTCCAGGTGATTTCAAAAGTCAAAGAACGTGCCGGTATATTCGTTATTAAAGGTGGGGCGTCCTCTTTGGCCTGGCGAAATGGAGCTGTTGCACCCATTTGATCTTGAACTGACTTTAAAAAACTCTTGGTTTGGCTATCGCTCAAGCCTAACTTACAAACTACTTTTTCGGCCATGACTTTAGAAAGACTGCGTTCTTTTTTTAGAACCATCGAGAGTGTCGATCGACCCATTCCAAGATCCCGAGCGAAAGCCGCCAAAGAATATGAAGGATTGCGCTGAAAGCGTCCTTCATAGATCCACGAGAGTGTTTCACGGTAGTCATTTTTGTTTTTCATACGACCTGCCTGCTCACGAAAGCATTTACGATGCCCACCGAGAGGTCAAACACTTCCTAAAGATAGATCCCGAAAAAGCCAAATCTGTTCAAATTATTCACCGAGGGAGGATAAAAACAAGTCCACTTGCAGGCGATTTGAAAACTCGAATTTATGTCCTTTAAATTCGGCGAAAAGCTTCGTATGCCCCGCAAGCGATCGAGAGTTTTCTCGTTGTGTGTAAGCTTCAGCCCAAACAAGCAGATCTGCAAAATTTTTCTCAGCAGCCACCGGATCCAGCTGCTTTGAAGATTCCGACCCACGTTCGAGTAAAGCCTTCTTACATTCGTCCCAAGATTTATTCAAAAAAATCAAAGCCGTCGCATTTTCCAAAGCGGTGGCCGCTAAATCGCCGAACACACCCTCCATAATCCAATGAGGCTTTAAAGAAAGCTCTTTAATTTCACTGTGGACAACATTCGCAGGACGCTTCTGATTAAAACCGCCGGGCTCCCAGAAGAGGGCATCGAA
>WXYE02112361.1:0-18925 GCA_011319275.2 Echinosphaeria canescens | reverse complement strand
GGACCTTGGAAAGCACCCTGTGAAATTGGTAGGCCGGGAGGAGTTCCCCCCGACCTACCGTTGCCGGAAGGTTATGCGCTTCCTTCGATACTACCCGTTCCCGGCAGGTGACAGCGATGCTGGCAAGCTCCTCGCCTTCCGGAGGCGTGAGGGCCTGAGTGCGAGGGAGGCAGCCGTGCGGGGCTGGCGTGGATCCGTGGTCATCCTAGGAAGAGGCCGAACAATCAGAGCCAACGGCTGGATGCCGTAATAGCACTACCAGCGGAGAATCTCATGCAAAGCGACATGAGCAGTCGCTGAATCTGGAAGTCCCAGAAGCTCTCGGTGCCAGCGTTTCCACCGCCTAGTATCGTGATAGCCTCAAGGCAAGTCTCCTTGCTCCCGCCGCCACCAGCTTCCTGTGACATGGTGCTCTCCGAATCGCCCCATACCCGCCCGCCGGGAACCAAGAGTGACCACATCCTTCCATCTTTCCCGGTCACGGTAATAGACTGAAGTCACCGCATCCGGACCGGTGGAAAAAATCACGTCGTGATTGGAACAGCAATCAGATTCAAAGGCTTCTGTCCGAACAACAAGCTCGTCAATCAACGCCTTTATGAATGGATGACCCGCTTCCGCGCCAAACGCATAGTTTCCCATGATTCGTGGCTCCTCCAAGGTGCGCTCCCACTCAGGAAATCTCTTTTCGAACCGCTTTTGACTGATCGTCTGCTCCCAAGGAAATACTGCGGCGTGGACACAAAGGGGATCAAGTGGAGCGGTGACAAGAAAATCGGTGTCCAAATAAAACCCACCCAGGCGAAAAACCGACAGCAGTCTGAAACAGTCCGCCCTCATCACTGGCTGCCGATAATGTCGGTAAAACTCCTCGTATTCAGGCAGCTCTCTGGCAACGAAGCCGTCGCAATCGGTATCGGAAAAAAATCGCCACTCCCAGTCAGGGTGAGTTTCCTTCATTTTTCGCATGCAGAAACGAAGCTTCGGTTCGAGTGCGAATTCCGATTTGTGGGTGCAAATTATACGTTTGGGGATCATGATGAAAACGTGAATTTTTCAAGATATGCCCTGGCAGGAAATTTAGCCGGTGCTGTCATCGAACCCTCCATCCCATCCTACCGGCATCAGTTTCGCGCACGCTCGCCTCCCCCCGCTCCATCATCGCCCTCATCAACAGTTCAGGGCGAATCTCCTCAGGGGAATTATCCCATGCATCAAGGAAATGGCGTCCGAAATCCGCCCTCCAGAGTGTCGCGGGCCCCTCCAGCTTCGGCACTTTCAGCAGCATATCTGGAAGCCATCCGGTCACTCCCTTCAAATGCGCCCACGAGGACGCGCTCTCCGTCAGGCGAATGAAGAATGATCCGCAGACCACCACGTCCGCCTCATCATAGGAATGATCCAGAAACAAATCGGCCCCATGCCTACCCATGCGGATGGTCTCGCTGAGATCGATCCACCACTCCTCGATCCTAGATTCGCAGCACTTGGCCAGCCAGGAACGAAGGTCTCCCGAATGTTCCGGGATAGCTTCCACCTCGACGTCGATATCTTCGCTGTATATGCCCTGAATCGGCCCCATGGGTTTCCTCTGCCTCCGGAAAGCCGTTGCTCCCGCCCGAAGGTTTAGAAGAGGCCCCGGCGCCACGTAGTCCCACGGTTTTGGCGGCTTCTGGCTCTTATCCGGCTTGCACTTGGTCCAGTCTCTCAGTTGGCTGTCAAACACCCAGTCCCTAAACGTGGGCTCGGTCAAGGCCCTCCGCCCGTATTCCTGTTCCAGCACAGCCTGAGGCTTCGCAGGGACATAAAGGCGAGACCCACAAAAATCCGTCTCCGCAAGAGGAAGTACCATGTCCTCCGGATAGCGATGGGGGCATTTCGTCACCAGAAAACCCCCTTCCCGAGAAAGGGCCGTAACGTCGATGAACAAACCGGTCGCTCGATGGATGAAGCGCGCATCGATCTTGTTGTTCTCCCGGCACTCGCTCCAATGCCGGTTGGCGCTGGTCCGGGTTGTGTGACAAGGATTGACGTCAAATAGGTAGCGGACCTCATCGTAACCACGCGCTTCCTCAGAAGCCCCGGCCAAGCGCTGCAGATCCTCAAGCGCGATGCTAAAATCGAGATCGTCATCCCATGGAAAAGGTTTTCCGGACCAAAACCAGCCCAGCAAACCACCATGCATCAGGACAAGCTTGATTCCAGCAGCCCCACACATTCGCGAGAATGCCTTGGAAAGCTCCAGAAGTATCTCCCTTCTCACTCTCGGGTCAACGGAGCCACAGAAATGCCGGTCGTCATAATGTCCTCCCCCTGCCTCCTGAAAATACTTCGGCTCTTGAATAATTGTCATGTCGCTGTAGAGTTACGGATTCACAGATGCGGGACGGATGTCGTCAACAAACAGGATTCCGTCAAAGAAGTAGGGTGGATGAAGGACGGCGTCACAACCCTTCATTCTGGCAGGCTCTTGATACAATGCTACCGGTGACTCGTCGCAATCGAAGAACTCCTTCAGCGCTTCTTGCCAGGCGACTTTCCCTGAAGGATTGCCGGCCTCCGCCGATTGAATAAGCAAATCGAGCGCCCGTTTCACCACCGGATGGCTGGGGGCCGCGAGGATGACCGCCTTAGAGAATCCCTCGCCGGAATTGTCGCACCCCACATGCAGCCTCTTGCCAGGATACTTCCAAAGGAGTTCGTCGAGTCCCTGGCGGCAGAGGAAACGCAGATCGCAAAACAGTCCGCCGAACTCCGCCAGAAGCGCGAAACGAACGATGTCGGTTTTGAACTCCATGTCCGGAATCGACTCATATAGCCGGCATGCCTTTTCGGGCAGGAAAGCTCGCAGCGCCTTGGAAACCGACTCGGCGTTGTGGAGCTCGTAGCTCCATCCTGGATTCTGTTTTTTGAGGGATTGGCTGGCCAGAAGAACCTGTTGGGGGATTCGCGCGGGATCGGAGGATACCTGCCACATGGATCGAGGAATCAGGTGATCCCCAACCCCGCCGGGTTTTCCGGGCATCTCAGCTCGGGCGGCGGAGGCACCGCTAAGCCATGTCCCCGTCCACAATGTCACGGCATATGAGGAGGGATAACGCTCCGCAAGCTCTTCAACCGTCAGGTCACGCGCGATCAAGCACTCGTCGTCGTTCCAGCGGAACGGATAGAATGTCTCCTTTCTGAAAATCGTAGGAAAGTTCTCCCGCTCCAAAAATCTGTGGGAGTCGCGAAGCCGCTGGCCCAGAAAAACCGGTCCGGTGGCCGCCAAGACCTTCTGCGACGCACTTGCCTTCAGATCGGCCTCGATTCCTGCCCAGAAGGGGTGCCCGGGAATGCTACCCATCAGAGCATTGCAAACACTGTCATGGTGTAGATCTGGGAAGTCATGCTCGGTTCCAAATAGCAAACCCTGCCTCAACAGCAAATCGTCGAAAGCCTTCAAGCATACGAAATCGAGATCGACAAACAACCCTCCGTAACGCTTCAGGATGAGATATCGCGCGGCATCCACCCGTTTGATCGGATGGTCATAGTGAAGGTAACATTCTAGGAAGTCGGGAAACTCCTCCTCCACCAGAGCCAATAGGTCCTCGTCGGTCCAGAAACGATATTCCCAACCGTTGCACCTATTCTTATCCATCCACGAGTCTACCCATTCCTGGCGAAAAGGATCGCTGATGCACCGGGTTTTCCAGGTTTGGTGGATGACCTTTGGAATCAGGACACGTTCGGCGGGATCGGGCGCCCGCAACAAGAGTCCTCCGCTCTCCTCCAGAATATCGAAGCGATGCTCGGCTGTGATCTGCAGCAGCTTGTCCCTAAATCCTCCCGGCCCAGGCCGCAATCCCGATCCACAGACAAGCCCCCGGTGGACAAAGAGGCCACCTGCCAGGGCATTCTCCAAACGGGACAGCGAATGAATATCCTCCTCATTCACCTCGATAAGGCCCACTCCCGTTCCGTCCCCGGGGAGTTCCGCCATTATGACTTTATCGAGCCCCTCGAAAACCTTCTTCGCAAGCGCCGAGAGAGACCCGCTCTCATCGGGAAGCCTGCTTAGCACGCATACAGCGTCTTCCAATTCCGCGAATTCTGCCAATGCTCGGCCGTGGAGTTCGCCCCGCGGATCGCTGTCTGGCAGTATTCTATCCAGCCGTCGACTTACGATGGACCCGTCGCTTTGGAAAAGCAAAGAGCCGTACATCGTAATCATGCTCCGGGGAGAAGTATAATTGTGCCACCAGTAGTGCGCCAAAAAGGGGTTCTTCTCCCATGCCCAATCTCCCCGGCGAATCAGATCATCATATTCCCGTCGACCTTCGAAATCCCAGCGGTTGCTCATGTTGGGAAGGGGTGAAACCCATTCCCACGGAATGATTGATAGGCCCAATGACTCGGGAGAACCAGCCTCCTCGACCAACTCTGCGAATGCTCCTGGCCCTGTGAGCTCGATCACCTTGCCCTCGATCTTCCCGTCGCCCTCCGACGCTATCCTCACCAACCGGTCGATGTAGGCCTTGAAGAACCTCGATCCCGGTTTTGCCAGCATGAAAAAATTCATGTACATCTCCCTACCGTCGTAGTGTCCAGCCTCGTGCACAGGATGTTCCCTGGGTAGAAACACTTCCGAACCATCGTGATTCAGGCCGTGCGATTCAATTGCCTCAAGCAAATCATCGAGAGGCTGAATGCACTCGACGTCTAGGTCCGCGTAAACCCCGCCGAAGCGGTACAGAACGAGGCACCTCCAGATGTCAGCCACGTAGACCCCACGCGGAAAACGTGCGATGACGTTCTCAAGCTCCGGAAACTCCGACCCGATGAAAGCGTCGATCTCCTCGTCCGTCGAAAGATCGATTCCCCAAGATGGATTATGGATCTGGAAGCTCCTCGCACAGCGCTTGAGCGGGTGAGGACAAGTGCGATGCTTCCAAGTCTGCCAGATCGTTCTTGGTATTTCGCCGCTCACTCTGGCGGTTCTTTTCTCTGTCAGGGTAGGCTCTGGCGCTAGGACTTCTCCGGTTGGCATCTGATTTCTTATTGCTGGGGAATCGAACATGCTTGTTGTTGCGGCGAAAGGTCGGGTTCTCCGCCCTGAGGGGATGGGAAAGCATTCCCTACCAACTGGCGGTAATGAATAAAGTCCAAGCAGTTGCTCGGATTCGTGGCCGCCGCGAACTCGATGTCCAAAGCGAAGAAGAGCGAGTGCCGGGGAGAGCCCGCGACAGCGACACATCCTCTTTCAATGAGGTGGTGATAAATTGTGGTATTCAGAAAAAACTCATCAAATCCATAATCCGGCCACTCGGATCCAAAAATCCGGTGCCGCTCGCAGGTGCGTGGATCCAGCGCCGATTTCCCCAATCTTCCATCGGAAATCCGGCTGATGAATCCTCTAAACAGCGACCTTATCGGCATGGGTTCAATGCCTCCCAAATAGCAGCCAGCGACAGCCTTGTAATAAACCTCTCTATCATGGTTATAATCCAAGGGAATGGGCACGCGCCAGAACTTGCAGTCCGTAGCAAGCAGGGCCTCAGTGAAGAAGATCTTGCTTTTCGCGTTCCCAATGTCTTCTATGTCGATGACCGTGACAGGGCACTTGGCTTTTTCGAACGCCAGATGTCTCCATATCATGCCAGGTGAATGACCGACGCTTCCGTCAGCCATGACATAAATCTCGCAAGATACCAAACCACTGCTCAGAAATTCCAGGGCGGGGTCGAGGTAGATCCGAATCGTCAGATCCGGCCTCCACGCCTTCAAGACACGGACCTTTTCCGTAAAATTCGATAGATACCTCCCCACAATGATCCCCTGGCTGGTCCCGGCCGGCATGAAAAGACAGACGCTCAGGATATGAGTGTGGCCATACTCCTCATTAATGATGCTTTTGACGGGGAACGGGTCGGGTCCGTCAACTAAACCTCCATCGTCATTTACCGGCATCGCCTCGCACCACCTCATAGGAAAATCTACTCGAAATCATCCGCCCGCTCGCGAAAGCTATCCCTGTCCTCGTCAGTCAACAGAGATGGGGCAACCTTCCTCACGCGCTGCCTGAGCCACAGCGCATGCTCCATTGATCTGCGTCTCCTGTCACATTCCCTCTTGGTGGGATCCGCGATGTGGCCGTCCTTCGCGGAAAGGAGCCACGCACAACCACCCGAGCAGTAATCGCGAATCCAGCAACTGTGGCAGCGCGCCATCGCGTTGTCGTTCACCTTGTTGTAATAGTCGAGCGTCCTAGCCGGGTCCATCCCCGACTCCACATTACCCAGAACGTAGTTTTCCATTCCCTCATATCGATGGCATGGAAAAATATCCCCCTTATTGTCCACCGTAGCAGTGTTTCTACCTACTCCGCAGGAAAGTCCACGAAGCGAGCTCGGAACAGACTGCCTGATGTACTTCTGGACGAGATTCTTCACGAAATATGTCGGCTCTTCCCCCCTTGCCAGCATTTCCACCGCGTTGCTAACTGTTCCAAATGAGCTCTCCTGAAGCTCGTCCATCTGATCCTCCGTAAGCGCGGAAGGAGATTTGTCACCATGAGGCAGTGGCTCGATGGCGGCGATTCCGATGTTATAAAATCCCTTGCTGTTCAGGTATTCTCCAGTTGCCAAATAATCGTTCTTAGCCTTCGTGAGATTAGCCCTGATCTTCGGCATTCCCAGACCGTTCTTGCCGTACTCCTCCGTCGCGTGCATCGCATTGGCGAGAATCTCAGAATACCGATTCGACCTGTCCATCGACGGCCGGTTGTAATTGTGCATGTCTTCGTCGCCATCAATACTGATGAAAAGCAGGAACTTGTGACGGACGATAAATCGTGTGACCTTCTCGTCCAGAAGGGTTCCATTCGTGATCAGTTCGAAGGTGAAGTTCTTGCCTTTGGATTTCGAGATACTTTTGCAATAAGCCACCACCCGCTTGAGGATCGGGTAATTCAAGAGCGGTTCCCCGCCAAAGAACGTAACCATGAGGTCCCTTCTTTGTCCGGATCGCTCGACCAGAAAATCCACCGATTTTTTTGCGGTCTCAAATGACATCAACGTCTCCTTCTGATTCGAGCCGTTTCTCCATGCATAGCAGTAACGGCACCCCAGATTGCACCCTTGGGCCATCAGAAGCTGGATACGGATGGACTTGTGCTCCATGAGATAACCTATCTTCTTCTTCTGCAATGGCCTGTCCACCTCAACGAACCGGAGCATGCCACGTTCGTACAGGTTGCTTGCCAGTTGATTGATCCTCTCTATCTCTCCAGCCGAAATCGAGTTTGCCAGAGCCGTTTCCAACTTGCCAGGTCCCATGCCGGTCTCCAGCAACGCGAATGCCGAATATACCGCCTCATCCACGCCCAGCAGCGAGGCTGAGGCCCGGTCGAAGAGAAAGTAGCCATCGTGGAATGCGAACGCGTGAAAAGCGCGGCTGTCAATCTGAGCCAAAGTGATGTCATCTGCCTGAACCGGAAGAATTTCCGCCTCCAAGTCCTGATTCCGATTGCTCGCCTGATAGTCATTTCGACTGCTGAGGTTCATTGGCTATGCTGAGTGAGTGTTGTGTTAATCCCGACGGCAGAGGTGGCTCCCTTGACGGCCGCAGTTGGGCCGCACCTTCTGGCTGAAGGCGGTAGCAGATCGACTATCGGGTAACCGGTAGAGTTTTCAGCCAATCACCGGCGGTTGCGGCGGAGGGAATCCTCCAGGCGGGTATTTGCGTGGCTCTGGTTTTCCCTTTGAATTGTCCGTCACATTGACACCCATTGCGCTCCAGGAACGGCATGCCTCGTCAACGTCGTAATTGCCACCCCATTGATAGGGCACCGCTTTGCCGCAGTTTTGGTCACTATCCGTAATACCTCCCGGATTGGATGGATGTTGAATGCCAAGTCCACACGATTGATCGCGCTCAGTTGTTGCACCACCAGGCGCGGCCTTGTTGCAAGACTGGTCCTGATCAAAGACCACGTAGCCATCCGGGTAAAGATTGCTGGGACCTGTGTGTTCTTTCAACATGCCGCAGGCCTCATCGGTATGCGTGGTGGAACAGCTCGCATCCCAGTCGTTGACGGTGCTGTGGCTACCGGAGCACGTGTAGTCGGTTTGCGCCGCGCTGACGTTTGTCGGCAGTATCACCACATCCAGAAGCGTAACTCCTAGGGTGATAGCAGCAGACTTCTTGATGAATCTACGTCGAGTTATCATTTTTTTATTTTTTGTTATGGCTCAGCAGAGCCTTTTGATAGAGCATCTGGGTTTTTTCGGAAGAGAGATCCATGATGCTCCCTTGTAATATTCTGGTGAGTCCGGACTTGGCCATTAGATCGCAGGTATTTTGGTTCAAAAACACGGAGTCCTGATCCAACACCTCTGATTTTTCTTTTAACAGGGATTCAACGTGCTTTCGGCAATCCTCGAAAAAGGAATTCGGCACAGGCTTCCCAGTCCAGAGCTCCTCCGGGGGAACGACTCCGGCGTCCATGGCGGCTTTAGCAAAGTCCTTCCGCAACTGAAGGCTGTCGATTCCCTTGATCCCGCTCAACTGCGGATCGGTCCAAAGTTTGCTGTAAGCAAGCAGCTGGGCCGACTTTTCAGATTCGTTGATTGCCTCCCATCGTCTGCCCCTCTCCTCCGGCGTTGTCGCTGATGCAGCCCATGCTGCCATTTTGTCGTGGAGGGGAACGAAATCCCTCTGGGCCATTGCTACGTAGTGATTTTGCAGATCCATCACCTGTTTCAGGTCGGGATGCACTTGTGCGTCAGCCATTAGACTTTCTTTGAAAAGCGCGGCATAGTCGGGCACTACACTCTTGTTACCCTTGGTTTCAGGGGCGCGTTTCTGTTCCACGCTGGCCAATTTTTTCTCGGGCATGTTTTCTGCCTCGCTTCTCTCTCGAGATTTGCTTCTGCGGTCGGATTGTCCTGTAGCAGGCCGATCGTCAACCGCCCCGGCCTCCAAAGGAGGATGATTTGGCCTGACAATTGCGATCAAAAGGAGAGAGATGCCAGCCAAGGCACAAGATAACCAAAGGACTGGCTGGCTAACCTTTTTCATTTCTAACTGACGTTAGATAGCACCGGCACAAACCGTCAAGAGGAAAATCGCCATAGTGACGCGAAGACTCCCGGGCAAGCCCAGCATGCCTCCGGCGATCGCTTGGAACTGCGTGATTCGATGGAAAAATCTGCGCTATTGGCGGAATCTAGGCGTTCTCCCGGACCGAGTCCGCGTAAAATGCCGCAACATCTGGGGAAGGGCGGACGACGCTCGCTCGTCCATCGCTCGTCCATCGCTCGTCCATCGCTCGTCCATCGCTTGGGCTCGATAGAGTCTCGGAGCTTCTATCGCGGAAGTGCCCCCATTTGCGGTCTGTTTGCAGCTTATCTGGCCGGCGTGCTCAAACGGACGCTCAGCACAAGCCGGGCGGTTCCAAAATTGGGGTGCCTTGAGCCAGTCCGTTATTCGCTCACGGCGTTCCCCTCTCCGATTCATGCCAACTTGGGAGATTTTCGTGCTTCCATCGACTTTTGATAATGCTGGCGCGAGATCGAGCCCTTCATCAATCAGACCTAGCGAATATTCTCACGCCGTCAATTTTTGTATTGATTTAATAATCAGAAGATTCTAGCAGTAGGGAGAAAACTTCAGACGGCATGGAATCGATAGCACAGCCGGAAGGCCATGGAGATCTCATGTTCAAAGCTTTCGGCACGCCAACGCCCAGTGCTCCGTGCAATCTCAAGATACCCTCCTCTCCTCAAGGGGAGATGTTTACAAATACAACCGGATCGAGATTTTTTCAGAAGTGAAGATGCCCACGCAAACCGGATATCTAGCGCTGGCCTTACTAGCAACCATCGGGGCCCTCGCTTCGGTGGGCTGGATAGTGGCAGCCAGGAATCCCGTCGGCAGCGGCACTCGATTCTCAGAGGATCAGACGGCACCCCGTAGCCCAGAGAAACGCAGCCATACCGTAGTTTTCGAAAAAAAACACGCCGGTTACGTGTCACAACTCCGTAATCGAGGAGTGCCCGACAGATCACTGCCACTCATCTTGTGGACCCATGAAAAATATGAAGACTCCTTGCTGGCTGATTCGCTCTCGAATCCAGAGCTTGCGGACGTCCTTAGAACGATCGAGCAGCACAAGGCGGAGGAAAAAGAAGAGTTGGAGCCACGCCTGCTTGCCCTCCAAGCCTGGGTCAAGTCATCCGCTTCGGCCAACGACCGGCAAGCTCGATTGTACGCTATTGAAAAGGCGGAGGAAATTCTTGCGGTCGAGGCCAAGGTCAGAATGTGGCAAGATTCAAGACTCAGAATAGTGGACGGCGCGGACAGTCGTAACTCAAGGACGGAGCTGTCCAAGACCTTATTGGATCTAAATGTAGCGCCAGATCCCAAACTTTTGAGTGGTCAGGAACCGGACTCGCAAGATATCACGGCCCTCAGGGAGGAACTATCCGACAAGGTCAATGAAATACTTCGAACTGGGGGCATCCCCCCTGAAGTATTCGACGAGGGATTGAAAGACCTCCTAATTGGAAAGAGCATGCGAATTTCATATGAGAAGTATCTGCTTTCACTTATCTCATCCAACACGCGTGACTATCGTGATCAGGAAATTAAAGCGATAAGGGACTCTCTTCCAACGCCCGCCGGAGGCTGGTGAGCTGATTTTACCACATTAGCCGGAAGCACCATGGGCGGAAGGCGGTTCGGCCAATGTAAAGTGCTGACATCAGCGATTCGCATCACATGCAAGCCAAAGGGAAAAAGCGACCGACTGACCCGGTTTAGGCTACGGCCATTCATCTGCTGAAAAATGTCACTGAATAGCGGACACTATCGCATCTTTCCGTGGCCATTTTTCAACATTGTCCTGAAGGGAAGCGCAAGTTCCCGCATCGCAGCAGGAGAACCCGCCACTTTTCCCGAACACCTCCGGGCGGCAAGGCTTCGGAAAGGTCTCTCGCAGGCCGAACCGGCAGGTCGTCTCGGGGTCACCGAAAGCACGGTATGGAACTGGGAGAACGGGAGGAGCGCTCCCCCGGCGCACGGCCGCAAGCCGGTGACCCAGTTCCTCGGACTCGACACGTTTCCCGCGCTCCCCGGGTCATGAGCGGTGCAAAGAAGCCCCGGCGACGTTGCACTCATCGAGCAGTTCTTCATGAGCGTTGGCTGCCCCTTAATGAGGCGCACGACCCATGTCACAGCCGATGGGAAGGACGATGAGCATGGGTGGGAAGGCTGGGCTACCCTTCAAGCGCCGCCTTTCGAATCCTTTGATGCCAAGGAAATCGCCGCACTCTTGCCTCTCCTTAGAATCAGCCGAAACGCGGCAACGGCAATTTTAACCGGAGTCTAGAGAGGGTGATCAGGTCACCCCGCGGCTCACCGACTCGGAACGAACTTGGATTGAGTTCGGACCTGCTTTCCCAGGAGGGGACGCTCCTCAGCCGATGGTTTCCGGAAGCGACCAAGCAGGAGGTAGAGAAGGACGTGGTCGGATTGGGAAGATATGAACGAACTCTCACCGTCCTGATTACCGATGCTGCACCGGAAGAGGACGAAGAGTCCGGTGACTCCTACATCGAACTATGGAAGGAAGGGCTGTTTTGCCCCAACAGATAGGCCAACCCAACATTCAATTCAGAATCACCACAGATACTTTTCGAGATTTGGGGCCAAAATGTTGCCGCTCTGGCCCGACGTACCTCTCCATGGAACTGGCAACCATTTATAAGGAGTTGCCAGTATCGAATCGTCCCACGGAAAACCTTCAGGAGTTTCTTTACGCCTTCCTGCCCATGATCTCCCGGAGATTGCTATCGAACTGTGCATCGACCGTCTCTTTGGATAGGCCACGAATCGAACATATTTCAGGAACAACAGCCGCCGCCTGCCAAGGCATCACAGGCTTTCCATAGGATTGACCGAAAGGCCCGTCGCTTTCCGGAAGCAGCCTGTCCAGCGGCATTGCCTTCAAAAGTTCCCGGCCTGCCTTACTCACAGCAGCAGCGGGACCGGCACTGAACCAGCAGCCAAGCCTTACAGCCCTGTTCAATTCCGCCTTTGTCCCCGAGAACCAATGCAGAATTGGTGTGCCCGCGTTGGGATACTTCGACAGGAGATCCAGCACAGGCGACGCCGCGGCTCGACTGTGTATGCTGATGATGCGCCCCCCTCGATCAGCGCAGGCCATGAGAATGTCTTCGAAGAGCGACACCTGGAGGCTGAAACTGTCACGGTAACGGTTCGATCCATCGAGACCGATTTCACCAATGAATTCAGCGTCCCTTATTGATTCGATGAACAAGTCCCGTTCAAGATATTTGCTCGCAATTACCTCGGGGTGCATGCCGAGCGCGATCGCGATACCGGGAAGGCCTCCCAATACCCGGTTTGTTGCCACCCAAGCTCTCGGGCTCGTCGTCACTGCAAGTGTGAATTTATTACGACGAGATGTTTCTCGGGCGACTTCAAGCGCATCCGGGTAAAGGTCGAGGTGCGTATGGAAATCGATCATAGAACTCGGTGCTTTTTCAACAACGCCCGAATTTCTGCGATGCCGCGCTCGATCATTCCAGCATATTGTTGCCGGTCTTTGGGGCTGGAGAAAGACAACCCGCCGGCAATGAAGCTCTCTATTCCATGCGACTCAACATGGAGGCAGGCTAGGCCAGCTCCGCGAACATCGATGGAGGTTTTTTCCTTAGCGGCGGCCCGAAGGTCTTTGAACACATATTGCCCTCCCACTCCTTTGTAGCTCGACTTCTCAGTAGTATCGCGCATTCCTGCGTGCAGGAATGCGGCCCTGCGAACCAAACACGGCACACATCGACCGCAATGAGTCTTGTTATACACTCCGTAGCGCCCGCAGCTTGTTGACCGTCCAATGAGCTGCGTGAGCAACTTCTGGTCTTTGCATTCAGCCAGCATCTCGCCTTTTGTGCGAAACCGGTAGTTCAAAGGCGATATCAGCTCAGCTTTGATGCCGACCGCATCCCAAATTTTCTGCAGGCCTTTCAAATAAACAGGGTGGGTTGTTTTGGTGCTCAATGTGCCCATCCTGAGAGGTGTAAGGGGAAGGTTAAGGCTGATGAAACCGTTTTCCGGCACGTAGACCGGAATTTTGCCCTTCGACGACTTACCTGATTCCATTGATGACGCGACCAAGGCGGCGTAAGCGAAGAAAATGATAGATCTCGCTCGGGTCGATCCCTCCTTTTTCGAAACTGAGCGGCAGTTGAATCGCCACTGCATATGGTTATCAGCGCAAACCAAGCGGGAGGCAACTTCCTTCTGGAAGTCACAGTCCCCCTTGACGAGTTTCGAGACCAAAACTGGCTTCTTTCCCGAGCAGCAGAGATCTATCGCTCCCACCAGACTGTCGACCCCGCCGGAAAGCAGGGATACACAATCCGCATTAAGAATCTTCGGTTTTCGTGGACCAGGTACCGGCTCCCCCCCGCCTGTGATTGTGATACGCCAGAAATCCCCAGTTAGAAGGCGGAGAGATTCTTCCAGCACAGGAATCTGATGCTGCCACAATAATGGCTCCTGAACCTGGATCTCGACGCTCAGCATTCGCGTCCAACCATCGACGCTGATTTTTCTCGATGCGGATTCGTCGACTGCTGCCACAGCCATGGCTATTGAGCAGAAATCCCAAGCCGGGGCGGTGGGTCTTATTCCTGACTTACCCACATCCTTCTTCAGTTCGAGTGCTACATCACCGACCTCAAAACCAGCGAGGATCCTGCTCCCATAGAGCGAAATATATTCGGTTCCTTTGGGACACCTCTTGGGTATGGATTCTACGGGACAACAGATGTAGTGTGTCATAGCTCTCCTTCGTAAATTTCAAATGTGCGCTGGACAGCGCTCCTCAAGAGTTCGTCGAGTTGCGCCTGATCAGGGTTGTCGGTGACCTTCCATAGCTGTTCGATTTCGACCGACAGATCAGCCCGCAGGTATTCCCTCATCTCATCCAGGAGGGCCATAGATTCCTTTAAAGTAATTTTCTCGCTTTCGAGAACCTGACCAATGTCGTTGGTGAGACGGTGACACGCCTCGTTGGCAATGAAGCGCTCCGTGATCTCCCTTACTTCCGCGGTGCCCAGGTCAAGCATGTCGGCCGCTGGATTCTTCTCCAAAAACTCGCCGAGAGCTCGGGACATCGAATCCACACACGACTCCTCATCACGGCTGCCCCCACTCGGGGCAACTTGCTGAATGATTGCATCGATGAGCTCCTGGCCGCTGAGTTTACGATCGATGATGTCCTTTACCCACGCCTTTACAGCCGGTTCGACGCGGGAACTGGTGGAAGAAAGAAACTGGGCCAGTTTGGATCCAGTCGAGGTTGAATGCCGCATGCGATGGGCGAGCGTCCCAGCTCCACCCATCCCTGTCCTTGAATAATGTCCCGCAGCCCGGCGAAAACCGTCACGGCCTGATCGCTCGCTGGCATATTTGCCCATAGAACTTCGGGCCTGGCGGAAACGAGCTGGCGGTGCCTGCGCGGGAATAGTAACCCCGTCAGGCTTCTTCGATGGCTTCACTGGCTGCCTGGACGGAGCAGGAGGCTCCAATGAGCCTCCGTTGTCGAGCCACGGCGGATCAAACCCAACTCCTGACGCGGGTCCCTTACTTGCTGCTGATGTTCCCATGCGTGCCTAGTTTCTGTATGGCGTTTTTAACCGGCCCTGGCGTTGCCTCATCTGCGAGCCATTTGGCAAGAATTGGCGCAGCCCATGGCTTTCCTTTGAGCCTTGGAACGAGAGGCGCCTTTCGCGATCGCGGAGGAATTTCAGACAGCAGTCCGACTACTGTAGAACCAAACTCGGGAAAGGCCTCCGTCACATTCATCGCCCGCAAGATCGAATCGGGAGTCAACTGCTCGGCCCTGGCTTTTCGAGAAAGGCGCACCAGGATCTGTTCAGCTTCGGCTTTGCCGAGTGTGGAGATCCTCCTCACGATGAGCGGCTCAATCTCCTTAATAGCTAACACAACTTCCAGGATTTCCAGAGCTTGAGGGCTAAGTCTGTCGTAGCGCACAGTAGCACTGGCTTGGGTCCTACTCAGATTCAGGATCGGACGGAGGTCAATATCTGCCAACGGCGGATCGAGCTTCATCCAGGCCTCCACAAACGCATCTTTCCACGTTTCTGTCGGCTCCTTGTAGTCTTCCCCCTTCGAGAGTGAGGCCTCGAGATTTGCAAGGAATTCGGGCTTCCCGTCGTCACTTTTGTTGGCTTCAGAAATTAGGAATTCAAAAGCTGCCGGTGATACACACCGCTCGAATAGCTGAAGCTTGAGAAGTGCCTCGTAGGCCAGTGTCATACCCTCGGAGTCGGCAACAGCTTTCCGGATTTTCAGATCATTAAGGAAGCGTTTGATCAGACGGGGATTCCCTGCGATCTGGCTTGCAGTGGTCAGAATTCCCGCGATCTGGTCCGCGAGGTTTATCCAAGATTCCATGAATGCCAGCGAATCCTGGAAAGCAGTCCTGATTGAATCCCTACTCAGTCCGGAACCCCAAGACTCTTTTACTGAGGCGAGGATGTGCATCTTGCCTTTCCGGTAATCGTCTGATGACAGATGCTTTTTTCTCATCTCCAGTTCCGCGAAGAGAAGGATCAGATAGCCTTTCACTTCAGCATGACCAAGTCTCGGGACCTTAAGAGGAATTTGAATGAGCTTGTCGAAATAACTCGTGACCAGATCCTCGCTAATGGCGATCGTTCCGAAATGGTGGCGAACGGCCTGCCTGATCATTTCTTCGTCCGCGGCAATGATGAAAGCGGTTCTCGGCAGGAGCAGCAACAGGCGCATTGCTTCCAAGGTCGCGATCGCGGTATCCGGCAAACACCGGTCCAGATCGTCAACCAGCACGACCAAGGTAATATTCAATTCCTCCAGGGAGTCTTCGAAAGATCTCCTCAGCGCGTCGATCTCTTTGGGAAGGGATGCTTCAGGCTTAGGCCCCACTAGGCCGGAAAGCATGGGACTAAAAACGCCGTATGCATCGGAAACGGATTTGAAATCCTCATCTGTCGCATTTGTCCCCTTCTGGACCAGTCCGTTGACAGCTCCGAGTAAAGCACCGAAAGGCCCCGCGATTGCTCCTCCAAGTGCGGCACCTGTAGCGGCTGGCGCCAACACCTTCCCGATCTTCAGCCAGTTGACTCTCTTGGCAAAATTCTTGGCCTTATCAAGGCCGGTCTTCCTAGCCTCGGCTTCCTGTGTTAGGCAGTCAGAAACGGCTTGAAGGAGAGCCATTCGTGCATCCTCGAATCCCTGATAAAGCCACGCATTGAACTCCAGAAACACGAATGTGTCGCCGCCCTCTTCCTTGAGCGCCTTACCTATCATTTTGACAAGGGAAGATTTTCCTGTGCCCCAGTTGCCCGATATTCCGATCGAAAGAGGCGCGGATCCCGAGTCCTTGATCAGCTGCGCGGCGGTCTGCGCCATGATTGAGTAATTGAGAAGATCGTCAGTGGTCTCTATATCGTTCCACATTCTGTTGGGGAGGATTATGCTCGGGGGCTTGGAGCGGGCTTCTGCGAATTTCCGCAGAGCCAACTTTTGCAACAAGTCTAGTCTTTCCACATTAAATTGCCTAGCAACTTTGATTAGAAAAGAAAAAATACAGTCTATGCATGGTGACAGAGGGGTGCAAATCAACAACGCTTTTTCTCCGAAAAAATTAGCTCAATTTGCCTATAAAACTCACGATCAAGGAGACATGACGGACAGAAAAGGAATCGAACCCCCGGTTACCAGCACCTAAGCTCTCCGAGTGTGTATTTTTTGTTCTGCAATGCCTCGTTCATGTTGCCCATCTCCTGAAGTGGAATCCGCACGGATGCGGAATCCGTATGGGGATATTATCAGCATGAAGTCACAACAATTTGATCATAATCAAACGTAATGATGTTCCACTTAGCTTAACCTCCATCGACCAAGTGCCGAACGACCGAGTCAACGCCGCACTAACCGACCGGTCAAACGATTCACTCCTTACGTGTCGGAAACTTTTATTCCTTTCCACTCTTGAGGGGATGACCCCACCAAACTGACACCATTAAATCAAATGCAGCGACACAATCCGATTAACACAATAGACTGTTCAACTTCCGATGGATCCCTATAAGCAAAGCATAGTGCCATACTACACCTACTATTTCAGCTCTCCATTAATCGCATCTTCAAGTTTTTTTATCACATCCGCCTTCCCGCGCAATCTACTTTGAGATTTAAGTTCAAAATCCGAGAATAGATTATCAACATATTTCGGATCACGTTCGCGAGTGACAATCTCAACCCTAAAATAATCTTCAGAGAAATTACTTATCTTATTAACGGATCCATCCACCGAAACATAGTAAATAGCCCCGGGCAGGAGCTCTTTGTTTTCATACATCCAACCTCCACCAGCCTTCCTATTTCCGATTTTTGAGCTATCAAATGCGTTCAACGATTCTAGCGCAATCACCAAAGGACCCCTCATGTCCATCCACCCTGTATTTCCTGAAAAATTTAACTCAATATTTCCGGCCACACGAAAGTGATGCCCCTCAACAAACATGTCCCAATATACACTTCTATTTGAAGATAGCGAAGGGGGGGTCCTACAGGCGGACACCACGAACAATATAGATAGCAATATGCACTTTAGTAAACTCATTAGATTCATTTGTGCTTTTCGTATATCGGGCTTGACAACAGGTCCGTCGACCCGCCCGGGTCGCCATGTATCCAAGCTCCGACTACCGTCTTCGAAGGTATCCCCCAGTCTCCCGTGATCGCACCATCATGCTTTTCCACGCCAGGAATACCTCCAACTGCAATACCTTTCTTACCGTCAGCGCATATGATTACAGCCATGTAAACCTCTTCAGGGCCTTTCGATCCGAGTTTACCTCCCGCCCATATAAGACCTTCCACCAGTGGAGGAGACATCGCGCCAATAACCCCAGTGATTTCAGAGGCATCTCCCGAAGGAAGGCTCGCAAATCCAGCATATTTTATGCACCTCACACAATATTCTCCACTTGGACTATCCCTAAAGTCCTCCAGCTTATGAGTAGAGACTTTATATTTTTTGTAAATCATCTCAATCAAATCAAAATTTCCTACATTCGACCTAGATGTTTTTCCGGAAGATATCAGACTTCCATAGGTTTCAGTTTCTCGAGTTATCTTCGGTTCTTTAAACCCAATAATACTATCCGATGCGGGATACGGCTCAGCTTCCAATCCAATCGTTATGCGATACCTGGCTTTCCACAAGTTCTTATCAGGCGATCCCGACTGCTGATCTTTAGCCCATCCGTAATATAGACTGACCTTTGCAGATACAGAACTCAGACCTAGCAAATCAATCGTATTTACTGCATCATTTCGCAAAAATGAAAAAATATTAACTCCACCCTCCTCCCCCATAGGGTCCCTTGATGACCATAATCCCGCTTTTGGATCATAATAACGGTGGCCGTAGTAGCTTAGGCCGGTCTCGGCGTCCTTAAGCTTCGTCGAAAAACCAAAATCGGGGAGCTTTGTTGGGCTAGCGAAGTTTTCCGCGATCACCTCGTTTCCGAAAGCATCATAATCCGCCTTCTTCACCAGTGATCCGGTTCCGGATGTCCAGGAAAGAATATTCCCGTTCGCGTCGTAGCTGGGCACGAATTGATCCTTGGAACTCGGGCTATTGTGATAGGTGCTCGCCACCATGCCGCTTACACCACCCGCCTTCTGGAACTCCGCCCTTTCTCCGAATTCCCCCTTGCCGGAGGAGCTGATATCCAGGCCCCAGAGGTGCGTGTGCTTGAGGGTGAGCGTGCTGCCCGACCGCGTCCACTCCGCCACCGGGTTCCAGCCATCGTAGGCATAGGAAATGTTTTTACTC
>WXYE02111323.1:0-18932 GCA_011319275.2 Echinosphaeria canescens | reverse complement strand
GTGCGGGCCCCGGGGGGAAACAGCAGAATCCCCCCCCCCCAAGAGAAGCAAGGCCCTGGGGTCCCCCCCCCCCCCCCCCCCCCCCCCCCCCCACAACAAGACCGTGCCTCCGCCTCCTTGTGAATATACAGATATACAGATATAATCATATACAAATGACAAATCTCTGTTGAACACCTTCCCTCATGATCGGGACCAGACTGACAGGGTATAGAAGCAAGCGAATGCATACGTTATCAAACTCCCCGTAAAACGAATACTCAGAAAATACTCGTCCTTTTTTCCCTTTTTTTCAGTGACTTTTTAACTTGCTTTTTCTGCCCTTCGAGGAGCTTGCGACGAGGCCGGGGGTCTGGGGGGAACCCCCAGGAAAAAGAAAGGTAAAAAAGGTAGAGCGGTCTTTTTCTGGGGGTACCCCACAGACCCTCCGGTCTCGTCGCATACTCCTCGACGAGCAGAAAGAAAGCCTTGTATTAGAATCTCGGGTTTTTCTTTCTTTAACAGTAGTTATTGAGATATCATAAAAAAAGATTGCAGTGGCTGGACTGCATTCGCTTGCTTGCTTCCATACCCCGACTGCCTGAACTGAATGGTTGGTTCACCCGTGCCGCAATTCCAAGTCCCGTGACTGAATTTGACCAGGCTCTGTGCCACCAACCCATTTTTTTTTATTTTGAGCTTATCTTTTTTACGTCAACTCCCCCACTGTTGGTGGAGAGAATCCCCCCAGTTGAATGACTTGCTCTTTTTAACCCGATTGACGACCAGATGGGAAAAAAAAAAATCCCGAGTCTGGTTGACCCGCCCCGACAACTCCTCCGCTCCGTGCCGTTGGTGAGTGAGATGGATGTTTACGCGAAAGATTTGGGGGCCAAGGAGAGAGAGAGAGCGTGGGATTGTTTACTGGAAGTGCGGAAGTGCGGAAAAGGAGAGGGTGAGGGGGGGGAACGGGGAAGGGAAGGCCAGACCAGGCCAGGCCAGAGAGGACGGGGAGAAGGATTCCTGCACTTGTGTTAGTCTTTTCAATGTCTCTCTTCACCCATTCGTCTATCTCTCTCTTATTCATCCCTCATTTTCCCTTCCCCCCCTCCCACCCCTCCCCCGTCTTTCTGTCTTATCTCCGTGCCCTATGGCTTGAGTGTTGCGCCACAAATAGGTATCACGGAATATTTGTGCCCACATCGACCCAACTGGCGGAGAATCAGTCTGGTCGTTCAAAGATACAGTAGATCGAGTGTGTGTGGGTATGGGTGTGGGTGTGTGTATGCCACTCGTTCCTGGGTTGTAAATTCACCTATGCCTCTCCGAAACATTGTCATGAGTCTTTTACGTAACAAGTCGTGATTGCGCCATCAGACTATCAGACGGGTGAGAGCTAATAATAAGGCGCAGAGAAAAGACGGAAGCATTTTTGAGCTGGCCAACTTGCAGTCGGCTCAACGACAAGGCAACCACGTGCCTATAAATACGCAACAAGACATTTCGCTCGCAGATGCCATGGACGCTTGATGTGGGGTAGAGAGCAGCAAAGTATAAAGACTCCGAGGAGGGGTGCGCTGCGGGACCGCAATGTTGAAAAAGGAGGGACAGAAAGAGAACCAAAAAAATGTGGCCTGCCTAGGGACCGGATATCAAACGACATAAATGAAGGAGAGAACGAGACAGGATCAAGGGCAGTAATGAATGGGGTGGGGAGGAATGGGAAAATGAGAGTACAAATTCGTGAAAACATGATCCATATAGCAGCAACCTTGCCAGGTTTTCTATAACATCCTCACATCATCCGTGGCCTCCGTACCCAGAACAACCAAAGGTAGACAGACTGCCTCTCCGGAAATTTCCCCTCCCAACGCCAATGCCAAGCGCGTTTGAAACGACCAAGATGCCGGTAGAAGTAGAACTGGGGAAGAGCAAGGCCATGCATGCATGCATCGGTGAAATGGGTTGCCCTCCTCCTCACCCATCTGTTCTTCTCTCCCTAATAATACCCCCCTTGCCCATGCCTCCTCGACCGGCCCGACCCGATGTCGATCCGCTGCATCTCCTCCATCAGCGTCAGCTGCCCGGCGCCCCCCCCCCCTCTCGGCCCCCAGCCGTCGTCCGCCCCGTACCTCTGCAGCGCGCCACTCATCGCTGCCGGCGACGTCGCCATCGTCGTGTTCATCATTGTCCCTTGCGGTGGTGGCAGCGCAAGCGGGACCTTGGCGGGGATTGGAGGCGCTCCAACACGGCTGTTCCCGCCAGCGCCACTGTAGTTCTCCCCGCCGCTGCTGCCGGGCCGGTAATGCCGTCCGTCGAACGTGCCCGCTCGCGGAGGCGGCGACGTGTAGTTGTGATCCTGGTGCGAGGGCAGCGGTGCCAGCGGGAACGAGGACCCGCCATTGCCGGTCAGGCTGCTGCTGTGGTTCCTGCTTCCCCGGCTCACCATAGTCCCAGGCCCGTTGGCGCCCGACATGACGGGCGGCGGCAGCGACTGCCTGGCGGTGGCGGCGGGGCGCGGGCCTTTTTTCTGCAGCTTGTTGCGACCGGTGGGCGCAGGCGCAGGCAGCGCCTGCGTGTGGTCTATGGTCAGCGTGTCCACAGATGCACTGTACTGGGCCGTTGAGTACGGCCTGCCGGCGATGCGCAGCTGCCGGCGTCCCGAGGACGGGGGGCGGGCGGCCTGGCCTAGGGACTGGTCAGATGAGGATGGTGGGTTGGGCGAGATGTGGCCCGAGGAGCTATTCGGCGTGCTGTCATTATTGCCGCCACCGGCACCAGTGCCGTTGGTGTTGATCGTCTTGTCCTTGTCGTTGAGGTCCCGCTCAGGCGCCCACGTCTCCATGGGCAGGTGGTCCGAAGGGTCGATTTCGCGCCCGTCAGCGCCGATGATCATGCCGCTGGCGTGGTTGTAATCTGGACGCGAGGTCGTCGGGTCGACGATGGCGGCGGCAACGACGCCCGGGTTCAGCTCATCATACGAGTCCGGGCCAAAAGGGATGCCCGACAGTCGGCGGTGATCGGCTTGCGGCTGTTGGTGGTGCGGATGCTCGTTGTTTGACAGCAGTGGCGGGGCTGGGCTCACCGACTTGCGTCGGATGGTGTGCTGGGTGCCGGAGGCACCAGGGCTGGGGCTGTGGCCGATTCCAGGGCTCCGGCTGGGCCCAGGGCTGACGCCGGGACTGTACCCAGGACTGATGCCGGGGCTGTAGCCCGGGCTGTGGCTTGGGCTTTGGCTTGGGCTGCCGTAGCTGGCGTCAGGATAGTAGCCGGCCGAGGAGGAAACCCCCATGTTATTGGGCGTTGTCGGTATGCTCGACTGATGGTAGCCGATCGTGGCCGTCCGCCCTCTGGACGGAGTCATCATGCCATCTCCTCCGGCCCCAAAAGACGCCGCCGGCGAGGCATGATTGCTATCGCGCTCGTACGCTTGCGGTCCCGAATGACCACGAGGAGGCGTGGAAACATCATGCGGCAGCGGTTGCGTGTATCGACGCTGAACAGGTTGCGGTTGCAGTTGCGGTTGCTGCTGCTGCTGCTGCTGCTGCTGCCGGTTCTGATAGAACCGGTCCGGACCTTCAGATACAATGTTCAGGTCTCTACCGGGCACGAGAGAATTGGGCACTGGCCGGGGAACGGGAACATAGTCGTCTGGGCCATACGCATCCTCCACATCGTTGTGATAAGTCAATGCCTGCTGACTATGCGAGACGTGCGACGACGCATACGACGGGGTTGGCCCGTATCCCGCACCGCTGGGATCTCGTTGATAGGTCCTGGAGTCCTCCAAGTCCCGTCGATCCCTGGGATCCCTCATGTCCCGCGTTGGTACAGCCGGAGGGGATATGCCGTATGCCCCAGATGCCCCAGACGGCTGCCGGCCCTGCTTCTCGAGCGCAACGTTCGGGTTCGACCGGCTTTGATGGAGACTCGGAGGAACAGAGGCCGCGTTTATTTCGTAGTCTGGCTCGATTTGTTGGGGTGGCGGGCGGGACATGCTCCATCTTTGGGAGTTTCCATTCACCGAATTGCTCGGAGAGTCAGGAACGTCCTCCACGGTTGCCTGCATGGCTCGGTAGGATGAGTCATAGGCACCAGCAGCACCATCGTAGGAACGATGCCTTGGGCCTGCAGGCTGACCGTCTCCGCTGTGATATCCTGTATTTCTAATCTGGGCAGTTGCTGGGGCAGGTGCTTCATGGATAACAGATGGCGCCTTGTACGTCGGCTTGCCTGGGTACGCAGTCGAGATCGAGTGTCTGTGGGCCTCGTGTCGCAGGACATCTTGACGCATACTGGGCAGTGTCCCCTTAGCAGGGACAAGATCAAAGCCACTCGGCTGGAAGGCTGGGCTCACACCGGCGGTCCCGTTACTATTATTTCTGCTCCGGTGAACAGGCGGCGGTGGGGGTCGGTCTGCGTCCGGAGCAGGCACTCTATCGTCTATACTAGGGAAATCGTACTGATCGTGAAGTCGTGGGTCGCGTTGTTCATGTCGGTCATATTGCTGCAGCTGGTGCTGTTGGTGCTGCTGTTGGTGCTGGTGCTGTTGGTGTTGCTGCTGCTGGTGCTGTGGTGAATGATTCGAAGTATACCCGCGCTCTTCCGCATAATTTGGGAATGTGTCTGCTCTTTCGAGAGTCCTGAATTGTTGATGGGCCGGCAACTGCTGCGGCATCTGCTGCAGCTGCTGCGGTAGGTGTTGCTGCTGCTGCAGCTGCTGCGGAGGCAACATTTCCACACGGTGAGGAGACGTTCCAAGCCCATTAGAGGGGCCCGCGGCATACTGGTCCAAAGACTCATGCGGGTAGCGAGGTGACGGTGCCGGGCGAGACGCTGGAGTGGCGTAATCGACTGGCTGCATGGGGGACTGGCCAGGCGCGAGTGCAGGGTTCGACTGCTGGCGCACCGGAGTCCGCAGAGGCTCGGGAGTTGGGGAAGGGGAGGGCGCGGCAGCCGGAGACCTGCCAGTGACGGGATCCGTGGGCAGGGGACGGCGCTTCGGCATGGCCCGCGGACCGGTGGTGGACGGCGAGCCGGACAGGCCCATGGGTTCGGGGGTGAAGGATCCGGGCTGCGGCTGGCGCATAGCGTGGTCTTGCTGCATCTGCAGCGACTTCTCTGGCGGGAGCTCCACTGGCTTCGGCCTGCTGTCATAGAAGGTCGACTCGATGCGGATCTCCCCGGCGTACTTGCCCTTGCAGTTGAGCTGGTGCCAGAGGTCATTCTGCCCACCGCCTGGGATGATGACCTCGCGGAGATCGATCCAGGTTTCGCCGATCAACTCGGTCTTCTTGTCGTCGTTGAAGACGGACAGCTTGAGCTGGAAGTAGTCGGGAGAGTCGTGGACGGTGAAGCGGAGCTCCTGGTCCCTGAGGGCGAGGCGAAATGGTTAGCAGAGAAAGAACGAGAGGGGGCAGAAGGAGGGTGATAGCCATGGGTATGGGTAGCTGGGTGCGGCGGCGTACCATTTCGGGGTCTGGCCGCCCCGGATGTCGGTAGTTGTCTTATTCGCCTCCTTGCCAAGCCTAGCAGCACAGTAGGGGTCCTGCTTGCCGATGGTCTTGCGGTTGGGCAGGTTCTTGGCACGGTCAACGACGACAACGAGGGTGCCAATCTTGGGACCGTCGACGGTGCTGTCGGAGAAGATGCCGGCCGTGTGGTTGGCGGAGAAGTTCTTCGCCTTGGCGGCCATTGCTGCTGCCACGTCGGTCCCGGCTCGGACGTGCTTGGAGAAGCTGCGAACGACGTATCAATCAGGCAGAGTTTAAAACTTGCCGGTTTCTAGAAAAGGCCAGCCGGCCTAGGGCAATGCTGGTTGTGGTGGGCCAAGCATCCGTCCAATGGGTCGCTCTACCGTCCAATAGTTGGTCCGGGGGGGGCGTGGATTGTTTACTTTCCGGTGACAAAATCAACAAATCGGGTGGCTGCGATTCCGGAGGTTGGTGGCCGTTTGATTCGCAGCGTGAAGAAGTAGCAGGAAAAAAAAAGATGGGGAAAAAAAAAGATGGAAGGAATAGAGCTGCAAGAAGGACGAAGGTGGCAGGAATTAACCTCACATGCACGTTTCTGGAGCGAGGGTTGGATGGGGAAGGAGAAAAGGAAAGACTTGGTTTTTGAGAAGATGGTAGGGCAAGGCGAAGCAAGGGACGGCAGCAGCGATCAAGGCCGGACGCAGCTCAGACGTCCACTTTTTTTTTGGTGCAGTGCGTGCCAACTGGTGGCTGGTTTCGGCTCGGACCTTACGTGACGTACATTCTTACGTAACATAGGCATTCGTACTTGTCCGAGGGCCAGGCCTCGAACAGCTGGTCTGTTGTCTCAAAACTTTATGGATGCAGTTGTCGCAAAACTATATGGATGCAAGCAGTGAGATGCAAGCCCGTCATTCATTCCATCACTGCAGTGTCGCTGCTAGGCAGCGATGGAGCTGTTTTTAGACAATGTTGAACCGACGAGCCGAACACCCCTTCGTATGCCGCGTCGGTCTAAGCCACATTAGAAGAGCTCACTCGCAGCACTCCATGTATTAGGGTTACTACACCTCCATCATCACATCCATGACGAAAAGCCTGATCCAGGACCACCTGCAAGCAGCTTGGGGTAGTACTGCAGGCTCAACGAACAAGTCTCCTCGTCCACATGCTACCGCATTGGGCATTGCGCTCAAACACTTCCTGTTGTTCTAGGGGACAAGTGGCAATCACAAAATAAACATGCAGATCCTAGGATCCGTACACGCTCACTTACTAACCCCAACTACACTACTATTACAATACCTTCGAGCGAAGCGAGGTCGGGGGTCTGGGGGGTACCCTCAGGAAAAAAAAAAAAAAAAGAGAAACAGGTAGAGCGACCTTTTTCTGGGGGTACCCCCCAGACCCCCGGCCTCGCTTCGCTCGAAGGTGTTGTATAGTAATAGTAGTGTAGTTGGGGTTAGTAAACGAGCCAGATGGGAAATTGGTGGGCTTGGTTCTGGACGGCATCAATGTTTCATTGCATTTATGACAACGTCCGGGCCACACACTACACATCATACCAGCCATAGGAGTGGACCAAGGCGGCCATCTTTCACATTCACGGCATGACCCCACGTGTGTGCTGTGTCCCAAGCGAAGTGAAGTACTTGATATTCGCTAGCCCAGGTCCTCGATAGGCACAAGCCCGCTATCACGGCTGCAAGTCACCCTCCCCCAACTCTCTAGCAAGACTATCGGGACATCAAGTACAGTAGCACAAGGGAGAAAAGGATCAACTGCCGTCGCGCACGCAGATGGCGCCGACACACGCGCGCTCCTGCGCTCACTGCTCGTCCATCTCCGCCAGGCGCTGCTTGGCATTGTCCTTGGCCTCGTCCGAGACGTTGGGGTTCTTCAGCGTGCTGGAAATTGAGAGGAGATAGAAATGGACATGGGAGAGAGGACGTGCCATTGTCAGCGAGGGAAGACAAAAAGTAGCCGCCTGCCCGGCCCCGGTGACACGTGAGACAGGGCTCGGGGGAGGCTGCCCGGGTGGGGAGGAGAGTGAACGGAGAAAAGCATGACTCACGACTTGAGGCCGCCGGCGACGTTCTTGGGGTTCTTCTGCGCGTTGTCGCCAGAGTTGAGGACTGTCACAAAGAGAGAGGGGGACAGGTGTGTGAGCTGGCAGGTGTCGCGGCCAGAGGCAGGGGGAGTGCAGGGTGGTGAGTCCTTGCGTACCATCGCCAGAGTCCTGCTTGGACTCCCCAGAGTTGGCCTTGGTAGCGGGAGCGTCAGTAGGCATGGTGGCGGCTTGGAGTTGTTGCTGTTGGCTTGTGTTAAGTTGAGTTGGAGAGAAGGCTGGGTTGTTTGCGACGAAGTGGCTTGTTGGGTGGTTCTGCTGCTGATGGACATACGGGATCGCGGCAGCCTCTTATACGTTTCTCCCACGTCTGACTCGTGCATGGGAGACTGAAGAGCGGAAGCCTTCGTCCGCGTCATAGGTTCCCAACTAAGGCGAGGCAAAAGGGGGAGGATAGGGGGAGAGAAGCCCGTTCGACAGCTGCCGTTCAGAGCCGGCCGCCCGTACGCTTTCCTTTCATTCTACCCGGAGACCGAGATGAGGCAACGGAAGAGCAGCATGACACGACAGTGCCGATTGCCCGAGCAAGCTCCCTTAACCTCCGGAGTCCAAGGTAGAGAGGCGATGATGATACAAGGTTCGAGCAGCATGGGATGGGTTGCACATTCTACCATGAGGTCACTTGGTTGGCCGGGCAGGGGGGACTAGGTTCAAAAACACCCCACGGCCTTCAGGGGGAAGTGATGACTCAAAGATCTGGGTCCGCTGGCTAGCATAAGGGACGCGCTCTTGGCCTTCACATGTAGGATGCCCCTTTCGACATTGGAAGGTGTCGCGTTGTGGGGAGGGGGGGGGGCTAGTGGTCGGCCCTCATCTGTCTGCTCCTTCATTCATCGTGATTACCTAATCTGGAAAAAAGAAATTGTCTCACAAGACAACGCTGGCGGCTAGGTTGTATTCAACCTGAATTCGGCTACGAGAAAGGCACAGTAGGTACGCGTGAGGGAAGCACTTCGAAGTGTAGCCAGCCTTCCTTCACTTATTGCTGGTTCTCTCGGCGTCAAGCGAGGTGTCTTTTGCTGTCGGGCCATGTCCAGCTGGAAAGTGGTAGCGAGGACGACTATACAGTGCCAATCACAAAACAAACATACAGATCCCTCATCTATTACTACAGTATTTTCGAGCGTTAGCGAGGTCGGGGATCTGGGGGGTACCCCCAGAAAAAAATAAGGTTAAGAGGTAGAGCGGCCTTTTTCTGGGGGTACCCCCAGACCCCCGACCTCGCTTCGCTCGAAGATACGTACATGAGCGGTGCACGAACCCGAGGATCTGCATGTTTATTTTGTGATTGGCACTGGAAGCTCTTCAGGGTTGAAGGGACACTGGAATCTCTCCATTGTTTGTTGATTGATGCCTCGGCGAGACAATTCTGATACTGGCGCACGATTTGCATTGAAGTAGGGCCTGGGATAATCAGAAGATTGCTGTCCCATCTGCTGATGGCGATCCGTCTTCGTGGAGGAACTCGTGGCGTTTTGTGAAAAGAGCGCCACAGGTACAAGCCACGGGCACGAACGTACAGTATCTTGAGACGACGCTCGCGGAGCGCCTCATCTTGGCTTACTCGTGTTGGCGAGGTGACAGGTCTGGTGATCCACAGCTTCACTGTCGATCAGAACCATTGTCATCTGCACCGTCAAATCAAGCTTATCTCACAGCCGACTGTGTCCTTCATCATCAGCCTCTGTGCTAACAATTAATTGTCTTTCCATCCAGTCCCCCTGACCTCCATACACCCATTCCTCCCGGACCACTTCCCCCCTCCCCCCCTCCCCCCTGGGATTATCATCAGCCGTAGCCATGGCCGCACACACCCCGGCCTCGTACATTCCCGCTCTCCATGCACAACCACCATCATCGCCACTACCGCCCGCCATCAACTTCGTGCTGGGCTTCCTGCTGGTCGGCCTGGCGTGGGGCCTGACGACGCCCTTCATCCGGCGGGCCGCGCGCGACCACCGCCCGCCACCCCACCCTATGCTCGAGTCGCCTGCCGTGCGCGCCAGCCGGTGGCGCCCGCGTGTCTACGGCGCGCTGTTTTCCGTCCTCGACCTGCTGCGCAACCCGCGCTATGCGGTACCCCTGCTGCTCAACCTGACGGGGAGCATCTGGTTCTTCCTGCTGATCGGGCAGGCGGGTGAGTGTTTTGAAGAGTCTTCTTTGCGTGAGGGAAAGAGAGAGAGAGATGGGAGGAGGGGAGGAGGGGAGGAGGGAGGAGGGAGGAGGGGGTTTGAGAGAAGGCTACCTGATTTTGCGATGGGGACGTGTGCCATTCACTGGCATGCACTTGTGACCTATCTGCCTGTGAACAGCTCTCTTGCCGTTGACTGACCCCCTGTTGGCCCCCCCGCTCAGAACTAAGCTTGACCGTACCCATCGTCAACACCTTGGCATTCCTTTTTACCGTCATCGGCGAATGGTGGGTTGAGAAGAAGGTCATCAGCCGAGGTACGTCTTGGGCTCTCCCCCACCCCCCGCCCCCTCCCCCGGGGCCCCGGGACCTACTTTGCATTACACGCTGACCGCTGTCCGAATACGCTCAAGAAACTATGCTGGGAATGATACTGTCTATCTGCGGGATCGCTCTCTGTGTGCAAAGCAAGAATACATAGCTGTCATTGTAGTCGAAATGCGTTCGAGAGGGAGAGAAGATGAGGCATAGTGATGAAGCATAGTGATGTTTGTGAATCAAAGGATACCATCTAGCTACTACCTGAAGATGACTTACTCTCGTTATTGGGCGCCTCGGCCATTCAAGACCATATCTACTCATCAGTTTCGAGAGACAAGAAATGCTATTGGCAACCACAACATACATTCCTAAGGCCCCTGCACCGTTCATTTACTAATCCCAATTATCTTATTATTATAACATCTTCGAGCGAAGCGAGGTCGGGGGTCTGGGGGGTACCCCCAGAAAAAAAGAAGGTTAAAAGGTAGAGGGGTCTTTTTCTGGGGGTGCCCCCCAGACCCCCGACCTCGCTTCGCTCGAAGGTGTTGTAATAGCAGTATAGTTGGGGTTAGTAAATGAGTGTATACGGATCCTAGGATCTGCATGTTTATCATGTGATTGGCACTGTCGCTTATACTTGACTGTTTGAAGCTTCCTTACACCCGGTAGTCTTCGTTTTGCCCAGCCCAAGGCCAACAACGGGAATATTTTGTTTGCAAGCCCCGACCCCGACGGTGTAGGCCCCCTTCGTTTGGCGCTTCCTGCCCGCCCGGGTCTTCGACTATTCAACGGTCACATAAAGCTTAAGGCAACCTCCCCATATACGATCACTGCCGATGTGATAGCGAAGTGCCTATGCGGACGCATCACCACAAGCCAGGCCACCTCTTGTTCAAACACGCGAAGAGCCACCACATCTCCTTCAATGCCGAGATCTGCCTGCTATCGCGATGTTATGGCGCTCAAGGTGACGAGACAGACGCCTGAGATTCTGTCTAGAGCGGGATTCTCTTTCCAGCACTACCGTGCCATATAGGCTCATGCAGCATCGTGATGCCCATTCACAGACTGCCGAGACAAGCCAGTCTCCCCACCCTGATCCACTGTACTCATTCGCATGCCCCCCCCAGTCCTTCGCCCCTTAGTCCCTCTCGGCAATCGCCTGTAACCGCTCGTCAATCTCCTCCTCGGTCAGGGTCCGGAACTGGGTCTGGGTGGCCGCGCCGTCCCGCGCCGGACCACCGACGATGCCGATCTCGATCTCGTTCTTCTTGAAGTCCATGCTGAGCACGGTGCTGAGGGTGGTGATGGCCAGCTCGACCACGTCCCTCCAGTCGCCCTCCGCGCAGTCCTTGTTCTTGAGCTTCTTCTCCAGGTGGTTCAGCGCCTCCTGCTGCTTCGGCCCCGCCGCCGTGCCCTTGTAGCCCGTGTAGTAGCCCGCCGGGTCGCACTTGAACAGCTGCGGGCCGTACTCGGAATCGACAGATATCAGCGTCACCGCCAGCCCGTACGGCCGCATGGCTGCCTGTGCGCCGGGTGTGTAGTTTGTTAGTGGGCTGCTTCTCACGCTCTCGGTAGGTCGGCAGAGAGAGGTTGGCGCAACGGTCGCATGATAATGCTAATAATAATAACAAGAATGCGTACCCGCTGCGTGTACACCTGGCTGATGTTGGCAAGGCGCTTCGCCAAGGCGTCGCACGGCATCTCGTAGCCGTATTTGTAGCGGAACTCGGCGGCCTCGGACTGGGCGCGGTTGACGAGGGCGCGCGCGTCGGCAATGGAGCCTGTCATGACGCAGCCGACCGACTTTGATATCCGGAAGATGTGCGAGACAGACGAGGGGTCGATGAGTTTGTCCTGATTGTTTTTTTTTATTGTACGCGAGGGGCCTTGGTCAGCCAACATGTCTTGCCGGGATAAGGCCAATGCGATGTTCGACCCAAAAACACCGGCAAGGGGGGATATCCAAGGGCGACATACGGGAACCTTCTTCTGCGACAGGACGACGGCGCAGTCCTTGCCGCGGACGCCTATGGCCATGATGTTGGCCGCCGTGATAGCCTTGAACGCATATTCTGCCATTACCCCGCAGGCGTCAGCGAGACCCAAGCTCTCAGGATCAAATCGACAGACGGCCTGGCGGGCGCGTCGTGCGGCGGCAACGGAATGACATACCGACTTGGTACAGTCGGCCTTGCTCGGAGAAGATGGTGATGTGTCGGTCGTAGCCCGCGCTGGCGCCTGTTGCGTAAAACCAGTTAGAGACGGTACAAGGTGGCGGGGGAGTGATGGCCGGGGCTTTTCCATACTCGACATGTTGGCTAGCTTCAAGGGCTGACACGAGTGGCTTTTGTCGCGCCAAGATCACGAGAGAGATGAGAGGGAGGGACTGTGGCAGGCGCAGGAGGTAGATGCAGCATGTGTGTAAAGCCCTTCTTGTTGAAGTTGATGGTGGCGGTAGCTTGGAGCTCCTTCAATACACCTACGGTACGCGTTTGCAGCTGCCTGGGATCGAAACTGACGAAACGAATACACACCGGAGGTAATCATGACGTGACGTAATGTAAGAGTGCAAGATGACGCGACTTTGCACTTCCCCACAGCCTCACTCCCCCACTTTTTTGCATACATATAAACCATACCCTCTTTCCCTCTCACCCTTCGACTGGATTTTTGCTTTTTCTTTCTTCATACTTACCTTCGCTGGCCAGGTGGAGCTCATGATTCCCGCCTAGCACGATAGGGAAACTGCATTGCACACCGTGGATTTCCCCGCCGTGAGTTATCCTTCGGGATCGCTCGAGCGGCAATTTTTGATGTCTTCCGCCTTTTTTTTTTTCACTGTGCCTCGACCTTGCGTCGGATCATGGAGAAGGAAGTTTGTGTGCCTGCGGTTGGGGTTTTGCTTTTCGAAGCGAGGGCTGGCATGACCGGTGGCCTCGGCGTCGCACTACGACGGGCAAACGAAGATGGCGAAATCCACGGAGCTCTTGGCTTGGCCAGCTACAGTATCAATCACAAAATAAACATGCAGATCCTAAGCTTCGTACACGTTCTCGAGCGAAGCGAGGTCGGGGGATCTGGGGGGTACCCCCAGAATTTTTTTTTATCAAGGTAGAGCGGCCTTTATCTGGGGGTAACCCCCCAGACCCCCGACCTCGCACAGCTCGAAGATATAGTGAGGGTGTACGGATCCTGGAATCTGCATGTTTATTTTGTGATTGGCACTGTATGAAGTTTTGTAGCGTGCCGTCACTCGGCCATGGTAATGGCGAGCATGGTCGCGATGAGGACTCCTATTTTCGAGCTAGCACGTCCTTGATTCTGACTATACCTTTGTAGTGTCTATGTTTCGAGTCGAGAAACATGCCAGCAGACTTCACGTTCCCAAGAAAAAGACCCCCCCTTCCCACTAGACTCATCCCTTCAGCCGGCTCGAGTCGCCCCCAACAGACTCCCCGGCGCTGCTGCTGCTGGCATCGCCGCTCCTTGATGTAAGCACGTTCCTGTCCACCAGCACGCGCATCCTATCGGCCCCCTCACAGCGCCGCACCGTCATCCAGCCGCCGTCGGCAACCTCGACGATGGTGCCGTCGACGCAGAACTTGCGCCAGCGCGCCTCCTCCTGGCCGGCGCGCACGGCGACGCGCACCTCGTCGGCCACGTCGTAGCCGACGCCGTCCATGCCCACGTGCGCGCCGTCGGCGTAGGCGGCCACCATGATCTCCATGACGCGCACGCCGCCCACGTCGCCAAAGTGCACCAGCCGCAGCTGCCCGTCGAGCGGCCGGCTGGCCGGCGAGATGGTGAAGGTGCGCTCTAGGTTGGACACCATGGTGGCGAGGACGTAATTGAAGGCTGCCGTGGGGGGAGTGGCAGTCGTGGTGCTCGAGGTGCTGGTGTTCTGTGTCTCAACGCCCTCGCTGCCAATATGGGTAGCGCTGCCCGGGGAAACCGCATGCCAGGCTGTCGAGGTCTGGGATGTTGATTGCATCTCTTGCTCTCCTCCTTCCTCGCGAGAAGATGGCGACCGTCGCCGGAGCGCCACCTCGGCGCAGTACGCGTGCGACGTCTCGAGCAGGGCCTTCGCCGCCATGCCGAACCGCTTGGCGCCGTGCACGCGGTACGCGGGCGTGTCGCTCTCCCAAATTAGGCTAGCGTGGAACCCGTAGCTGGCGACGATGGCGCCGAGCAGGTGGTCAACTTCTCGCCCGGTATCGTTATCGCCACCGTCACCGCCACCGCCACCACCATCATTCGCGTCGCCAGGGGCAGAAGCAAGCTTCGAGCCCGGCGAGAAGTCGGCGCGGAAGATGGGCAGCGGCGCCACGGTCCCCGCGAAGAGCGTGCGCAGGCCGACGACCAGGGGCAAGGTCTTTGTCGTAGTGGTAGCAGGAGCAGTGTTGGAACCCGTGGTGGTCCTGGAATCACTGCCGCCCTCGGCCTCGTACAGCGGCTTGTGCAGCGAGTGGAACAGCGCGTTACCCGTGCCCAGGGGCAGCAGCGCGACGGTTGGGGCCGCCACTGGCCCGGGCTCTACCCCCCCACTAACACCACCACCACTACCACCACCACTACCACCACCACCAGCGCTGCCCGTCGCTCCCTCTGGCCGGCGGTTGTCGTCGCATCCGTTCAGGAGGTCCGTGACACCGCCATCACCACTCAGGAGCACAACCGTCTCGTGCCCGCGCAGGCGGCTGCGCGCGAGGTCGCGGATCGTGCGGGGGCTTCTTGTGATGGTGAGCGTGTAGCGGGAGCGAGATGCAGATGGCAAGGAGGAAGACGAGGCTGGCTCGTCTTTGTCTTTGTCTTTTGCTGCTGCTGCTTTTGCTGCTGCTTCTCGAGTTGTTGTGTCCTCGTGGATCCCGACAGCCCCCAGGAGGGGCCGCAGAACGGCATCGTAAAAGGCCTGGGCCTGACAGGTGCCCGACGTTGTGGACACGATGACATGCAGAGAGGGCGGCAGCGGCTGCGGCAGCGGCGAGGACGAGGGGGCAGAGCCACCCAGGCCGAGGTGCGACAGGGAGTTCACGTCCAGAACGAACTTGGCGAGCTCGTCCGGCAGCGTTGGCGCAGACAGGACGGAGAGCTCGAACGGTGGTGGCGATGATGGACCTGTTGTTGTTGTGGTTGTTGCCTGCTCCTCGCTGCCGGAGCTGCTGGTCGTCTGTTCCGCCTCGGATAGGCTGTAGATGTGGTAACGAGAGTCGCTGCTGGGGAGGATGAAGACAATATCCTCCCTCCTCAGCCGGCCGGAGGGCGGCTCTTGGCTATGAGTGTCTCTGTCCTTCATGGCCGTCCAGGTGAGCTCGCCGTTCTTGTACGTGAGCCGGTCTAGTTGGTGGTGGTAAGCAGCCATGTTGGTCGTATTCGTGCTACGTGAGGGAGGGCGGGAGGAGAGGAGGAGGGGGCTTTCACGACAGGACTATCAACTGAGCTGGAACTCAGCAGGTCATCAAGTACAGTACTGTACTTGTATCTATTAGTGATAAGTAAACATCAATGAATAGGCCTTGCGAAGGAGAAAGAGACGAGACCAGCACGATGGGTAGATGAAGGTGAGATTGATGACTAAATCCTTCCTTCCAGCGTGGCAGGCTTCTCGATGATTCCCAAGTACTGTACAGTGCCGATCGCATAATTAACATGTAGATCCTAGGGTTTATACACGCTCATCGACTGACTGATTATACTATTACATACTACAACATCTTCGAGCGAAGCGAGGTCGGGGGTCTGGGGGGTACCCCCAGGAAAAAAACACGGTTAAAGGATAGAGCAGCCTTTTTCTGGGGGTTCCCCCCAGACCCCCGACCTCGCTTCGCTCGAAGGTATTGTATGTAGTAGTAGGAGCGTCTACGGACCCTAGGATCTACATGTTTTTTTTTTGTGATTGGTACTGTATGTAGCAGTTGCTTCATCGCCTCCAGGGCTGTTTATTTTGAGGATCTAGTGACTCAGATAGACCCAACATGAAGCAAAGGTCTCGCGAAGAATGCGCTAGTACGGCGAAAAGGACACGTCATATCCCCGTTCGCAGACGCCGCCGGGTCACCTCTTCTTGGCCCTGCTCAGGGGCCCCCAGTTCTCCCGCGGGTTCATCGGGTACCTCACATACTTCTTCCTGTCCGGGTCGCGGCCCAACCTCTCATCAAAGACAACCTCAGGCATCCCTCCTGCTCCTCCTCCTCCTCCTCCGTTCAGGACCTTGAAGCCGGCGCTATTTGGCTTCAGCCCCTCCACCTTGACGGGTGCCTTCTGGCGCACCCACTCGCGCATGACGTGCCAGATGATCCGCCAGGGCGCGTCCGTCTTGACGCTGCCGGGCTTGCAGTGGCTACGGCTGACGCGGTAGTTTAGCCCCACGAGCGCCCCGCGCAGCTGCTCGGCCGACGGCGTGGTGCAGTGCAGAGTCCCCGAAAGGCCGGCCGGAAAGATGTAGAACGGGCACGGATCGAGCGCGGCCAGGGCAGCCTGTTTGTCGATGGCGACAGCGACAGGCGGCGGCGCTTTATCCCCATTCTCACCCCCGTTTTGTCCTTCTGTTTCCTCTCCTCCTCCTCCTCCTCCTCCTCCTCCTCCTCCTCCTCCTCCTGCTGCTGCCGCCGCCGTTGCCGTCACCGCCGCCCAACCCTCCTCGCGCAACGGGAGCAACTCCTCGGCCGCCAGCTTCAGCATGCCCCGTATGCGGATAGCCGTGCCGTACGTCTCCGGGCTTGCCTGTTCCAGCTCGGCCTCGACCCGCCGGATGAAGTCGTGTGAGTGCAGGTACCCCGCGTACATGGGCCCCACCAGATGCATCAGGCTACCGCAGTGGTCGCACGCCTGATCCGTCGTCGGCCCGAGCACGGCGCTGTGCTTCCAGTATGTTCCCGTCCCCTTGTTGTTGGGGACGCTCCTGTTCCTGGCCAGCAGCTGGGTGGTCCAGGCCCCGCATCCCTGGTCGCAGGCGTAGACGATCATGCTCTTGCCGGCCTGGAACTTGACGCTTGCCGGCGACCGGTGGACTCGCACAAAGATGCGCACGTAGAAGTCGACCGACAGCGACAGAAGCGGCTCGACGGCGAGCCCGTAGCGCGCCGCGGTCGTCTCGATGCCGTGCAGGATGATGCGCAGCCCGACCTCGTGCGAGTAGGGGCCCTTGAGTGGCACGCCGCCATAGAGCGAGAAGCACTTCTCCGGGTAGCCGTTGGACGCCCACACGCTCGAGTCGGTGCAGGTGACGCAAAGCAGGCCACCGTCCGCGCGCACTGACTGGACGGCTGCGTCGAAAAATGGCGCGGCAGAGCCGTACGGGTCGAGATCCACCACGTCGTAGATGCCGCTCTGCTGCTTGTCCTTGTCCGGGCCGTGCTTGGCCGCGCGGCGCATGTCTTCGGCAATGCACGTGTACATGAGCGCAACGGCATTGTCGTGGCTCGGCTGGATCTTAGACTCGAGCCCGTTGTGCGCTGCGTTCCGCTTGATGGCCTCGACCGCCGACTTGTCGAGGTCGTTGGCGGTCACCGATGTGACGAAGGGAATCTCGTGGGCGTACCGCAGCGCGCGAAGCCCACTGGCTGAGAGAGCGTCCAGGATCTTGAACCGCGGGCCCTTTTTGTTTTGCTTCGCCTCTGCCGTGCATTGATCTGCCTCTCCGGCCGCTCCGCCGGGCGCGTCTCTTGGAGAAGCTTCGCTCTGTGCGGCTCCGAGCTCGACAGTACTCTTCACTGCATCTGTTTCTGGTGCAGGTGGTTCTGGAGCGGGTGCGGGGGCGGATGCGGCCTCTGGAGGCGGTGCAGTGCCGGCGGTGGCTAGCTCTGTTTCTGGGGCCGCGGTCTCGATCACTTTCTGGAGCTTGTGGGCGCGGTCGCTGGACTCTTTCTTCTCGAACCGTCTCCTCTTTTTCGAGGCGCGCGCTTCGAGACGGGCCTCATGGACGGCAGCGTGCTTTTCCAGCCTCTCGTGGCCGTGGGCGCGGATGGCAAGGACGGTCAGGTCGCGGTTGAACTGCTGGATCGGGTTGTAGAAGACCTGCTGGACTTGGCCGTCTCCTTCTTTCCTCTTGCTCCTGTCATCCGCATTGCCACTGCCTTTTTTTTCGTCGCCGGCCAAGGGCACCAGGATGTATGCGAGCCCTTCCTTGACAGTCGTGTAGCGCTTGCCCTGGTGGGCCACCGCCTGGTTCTCGGCCGGAGGGTCGGAGAGAGTCTTAATCTCCATCGTCTCGGGGCGGTCCATCGCAGGTACCTCGTCTAAGAGGGCTGTGGAGGATGGCAGGCACGAGGTGTGTCGTAGGATGTTTGGAAGAGCGGGTTCGCTGCGCGCGACGGTCGAGGATGGCTGCCAATGGGAAAGCGACGGCTGGACGTGGTATCTGAGGGCGCACCAGAATTGAGTCTTGACAAGCTTGAAGGTCATCTGCGCGCCTCGCCGATAACAGCGTTAGCCTGATATGAGATATGGACTCCAAGAGCCGTTGATGATGAAGCCCTCAAGCACGACTCACCCAAGACTTTTGTGCCAAGACTTTTGTGGGCCTAGGCAGGTAGGTTCCGAGATCGGCCCCACTTTCTCCGCTCCTCTCTGGCGGGGTATGTCGAAGATCAAAAATCTTAAAAGAGACGGAGCAGAGAACGACAGAGAGGCAAGGGCTCAACGAACAAAGGTGCTGTTTTGCCTTGGGTGTGTTGCCTTGGCTGTTCGCAACAGGCAAACCTCCTGGCTCGAAATCCGGATTCTGGTTCGTATGTCCTGGATCTGGTGATCGAGATGGGTAGCTGGACTGTGATTGGAGAGGACTCTAGAGAAGATATCCGGACTGCCAGTCTGCTTGTACGGGAGGCCGACCTACAGTACTTATATACCTGGCACTAGTCTTACACTAGAGAAGCGCGACTCGTGGACTAGACTGGAC